>CATKUP010000569.1:0-124000 GCA_949786385.1 Onychomys leucogaster
GCTGTATTAGAGAATCTAGAAAGCAAGAGTATGATTCTCGCTCTAAAGCAGAGTGTGATCCATGGATGAGAACTATGCTGTGTGTTTCACTTCAGAAATGTAGTTAAATCCCATGCTCTGAGTCTCCCTACAAGCAAGACATCGTTTCAGGTAAGGGCAGTCACTTTTCTGCTCAAAGGAACTACATCGTTCAAGAAGCTCACACGTTTCTCATCTTAACTGACAAGCATTGGATGTTAGAGGACCAGTGCTTTGTATCAGTTTCAGAAGAAGAGTTGGACTAGATATGGTCAGTGTGTGTAGGAAACACCGTTCTTTTGTTCTCAGCACACTCACGTTTCCTGCTGTCTTAGAGACTCTAGAAAGCAAGAGCGTGCTTCTCGCTCTAAAGCAGAGTATGATCCATGGATGAGAACTATGCTGTGTGTTTACCTTCAGAAATGGAGTTAAATCCCAGGCTCTGTGTCTTCCTACAATCAAGACTTCGTTTCGGGTAAGGGCAGTCACTTTGAAGCTCAAACGAACTACATCGTTCACTGAGCTCACACCTTTCTCATCTTAACAGACAAGCATTGGATGTTAGAGGACCAGTGCTTTGTATCAGTTTAAGAAGCAGAGTTGGACTACATATAGTCTGTATGTGTAGGAAACACCGTTCTTTTGTTCTGGGCACACTCAGATTTCCTGCTGTCTTAGAGACTCTAGAAAGCAAGAGCGTGCTTCTCGCTCTAAAGCAGAGTGTGATCCATGGATGAGAACTATGCTGTGTGTTTCCCTTCAGAAATGGAGTTAAATTTCTTGCTCTGTGTCTTCCTACAGGCAAGACTTCGTTTCAGGTAAGGGCAGTCAATTTTCAGATCAAACGAACTACATCGTTCACGAAGCTCACACGTTTCTCATCTTAACAGACAAGCATTGGATGTTAGAGGACCAGTGATTTGTATAAGTTTCAGAAGAAGAGTTGGACTATATAATGTCTGTATGTGTAGGAAACTCCGTTCTTTTGTTCTCAGCAAAATCACGTTTCCTGCTGTCTTAGAGACTCTAGAAAGCAAGAGCGTGCTTCTTGTTCTAAAGCAGAGTGTGATCATTGGATTATTACACTGCTGTGTGTTTCAATTCAGAAATGGAGTTAAATCCCAGGCTCTGAGTCTTCCTACAAGCAAGACTTCAAATCAGGTAAGGGCAGTCACTTTTCTGCTCAAAAGAACTACATCGTTCATGAAGCTCATACGTTTCCCATCTTAACTGACAAGCATTGGATGTTAGAGGGTCAGTGCTTTGTATCAGTTTCAGAAGCAGATTTGGACTCCATATGGTCCGTATGTGTAGGAAACACCGTTCGTTTGTTCTGGGCACACTCAGATTTCCTGCTGTATTAGAGACTCTAGAAAGTAAGAGTGTTCTTCTCGCTCTAAAGCATAGTGTGATCCATGGATGAGAACTATGCTGTGTCTTTCCCTTCAGAAATGGAGTTAAATCGCAGGCTCTGTGTCTTCCTACAAGCAAGACTTCTTTTCAGGTAAGGGCAGTCACTTTTCAGTTCAAAGGAACTATATCGTTCACAAAGCTCACACGTTTCTCATCTTAACAGACAAGCATTGGATTTTAGAGGACCAGTGCTTTGTATCAGTTTCAGAAGCAGAGTTGGACTAGATATGTTTTGTATGTGTAGGAAATACCATTCTTTGTTCTCAGCAAACTCTCGTTTCCTGCTGTCTTAGAGACCCTGGAAAGCAAGAGCGTGCTTCTTGTTCTAAAGCAGAGTGTGATTAATGGATGAGAACACTGCTGTGTGTTTCACTTCAGAAATGGAGTTAAATCCCAGGCTCTGAGTCTTTCTACAAGCAAGACTTCTTTTCAGGTAAGGGCAGTCAGTTTTCTTCTCAAACAAACTACATCGTTCACGAAGCTCACACGTTTCTCCTCTTAATTGACTAGCATTGGATGTTAGAGGACCAGTGCTTTGTATCAGTTTAAGAAGCAGAGTTGGACTAGATATGGTCGGTATATGCAGGAAACACCGTTCTTTTGTTCTCAGCACACTCACGTTTCCTGCTGTCTTAGAGATTCTAGAAAGCAAGAGCGTGCTTCTTGTTCTAAAGCAGAGTGTGATCAATGGATGAGACAATGCTGTGTGTTTCACTTCAGAAATGGAGTTAAATCCCATGCTCTGAGTCTCCCTACAAGCAAGACTTCGTTTAAGGTAAGGTCATTCACTTTTCTGCTCAACGAACTACTTCGTTCACGAAGCTCACACGTTTCTCATCTTAACTGACAAACATTGGATGTTAGAGGACCAGTGCATTGTATCAGTTTCAGAAGAAGGTTTGGACTACATATAATCAGTATGTGTAGGAAACACCGTTCTTTTGTTCTGGGCACACTCAGATTTCCTTCTGTATTAGAGACTCTAGAAAGCAAGAGCGTGCTTCTCGCTCTAAAGCAGAGTGTGATCCATGGATGAGAAGTATGCTGTATGTTTCCCTTCAGAAATGGAGTGAAATCCTAGGCTCTGTGTCTTCCTACAGGCAAGACTTCGTTTCAGGTAAGGGCAGTCACTTTTCAGCTCAAACGAACTACATCGTTCACGAAGCTCACACGTTTCTCATCTTAAGAGACAAACATTGGATGTTAGAGGACCAGTGCTTTGTATCAGTTTCAGAAGCAGAGTTGGACTATATAATGTCTGTATGTGTAGGAAACTCCGTTCTTTTGTTCTCAGCAAAATCACGTTTCCTGCTGTCTTAGAGAGTCTAGAAAGCAAGAGCGTGCTTCTTGTTCTAAAGCAGAGTGTGATCATTGGATTATTACACTGCTGTGTGTTTTAATTCAGAAATGGAGTTAAATCCCAGGCTCTGAGTATTCCTACAAGCAAGACTTCTTTTCAGGTAAGGGCAGTCACTTTTCAGTTCAAAGGAACTATATCGTTCACGAAGCTCACACGTTTCTCATCTTAACAGACAAGCATTGGATTTTAGAGGACCAGTGCTTTGTATCAGTTTCAGAAGCAGAGTTGGACTAGATATGGTTTGTATGTGTAGGAAACACCGTTCTTTGTTCTCAGCAAACTCACGTTTCCTGCTGTCTTAGAGACTCTAGAAAGCAAGAGCGTGCTTCTCGTTCTAAAGCAGAGTGTGATCCATGGATGAAAACTATGCTGTGTGTTTCACATCAGAAAAGGAGTTAAATCCCAGGCTCTGAGTCTCCCTACAAGCAAGACTTCGTTTCAGGTGAGGGCAGTCACTTTTCTGCTCAAACGAACTACATCTTTCACGAAGCTCACACGTTTCTCATCTTAACTGACAAGCATTGGATGTTAGAGGACCAGTGCTTTGTATCAGTTTCAGAAGAAGAGTTGGACTAGATATGGTCCGTGTGTGTAGGAAACACCGTTCTTTTGTTCTCAGCACACTCACGTTTCCTGCTGTCTTAGAGACTCTAGAAAGCAAGAGCGTGCTTCTCGCTCTAAAGCAGAGTGTGATCCATGGATGAGAACTATGCTGTGTGTTTACCTTCAGAAATGGAGTTAAATCCCAGGCTCTGTGTCTTCCTACAAGCAAGACTTCATTTCGGGTAAGGGCAGTCACTTTGAAGCTCAAACGAACTACATCGTTCACTGAGCTCACACTTTTATCATCTTAACAGGCAAGCATTGGATGTTGGAGGGTCAGTGCTTTGTATCAGTTTCAGAAGCAGAGTTGGACTGCATATGATCCATATGTGTAGGAAACCCCGTTCTTTTGTTCTGGGCACACTCACGTTTCCTGCTGTCTAAGAGACTCTAGAAAGCAAGAACGTGCTTCTCGCTCTAAAGCAGATTGTGATCCATTGATGAGACTATGCTGTGTGTTTCACTTCAGAAATGGAGGTAAATCCCATGCTCTGTGTCTCCCAACAAGCAAGACTTCGTTTCAGGTAAGTGTAGTCACTTTTCTGCACAAAGGAACTACATCGTTCACGAAGCTCACACGTTTCTCATCTTAACTGACAAGCATTGGATGTTAGAGGACCAGTGCATTGTATCAGTTTCAAAAGAAGATTTGGAGTACATATAGTCCGTATGTGTAGGAAACAGCATTCTTTTGTTCTGGGCACACTCAGATTTCCTGCTGTATTAGAGAATCTAGAAAGCAAGAGTATGATTCTCACTCTAAAGCAGAGTGTGATCCAGGGATGAGAACTATGCTGTGTGTTTCACTTCAGAAATGTAGTTAAATCCCATGCTCTGAGTCTCCCTACAAGCAAGACATCGTTTCAGGTAAGGGCAGTCACTTTTCTGCTCAAAGGAACTACATCGTTCAAGAAGCTCACACGTTTCTCATCTTAACTGACAAGCATTGGATGTTAGAGGACCAGTGCATTGTATCAGTTTCAAAAGAAGATTTGGACTACATATAGTCCGTATGTGTAGGAAACACCATTCTTTTGTTCTGGGCACACTCAGATTTCCTGCTGTATTACAGAATCTAGAAAGCAAGAGTATGATTCTCGCTCTAAAGCAGAGTGTGATCCATGGATGAGAACTATGCTGTGTGTTTCCCCTCAGAAATAGAGTTAAATCCCAGGCTCTGTGTCTTCCTACAAGCAAGACTTCGTTTCAGGTAAGGGCAGTCACTTTTCAGCTCAAACGAACTACATCTTTCACTGAGCTCACACGTTTCTCATCTTAACAGACAAGCATTGGATGTTAGAGGACCAGTGCTTTGTATCAGTTTCAAAAGCAGAGTTGGACTAGATATGTCCCGTATGTGTAGGAAACACCGTTCTTTTGTTCTCAGCACACTCACGTTTCCTGCTGTCTTAGAGACTTTAGAAAGCAAGAGCGTGCTTCTTGCTCTAAAGCAGAGTGTGATCCATGGATGAAAACTATGCTGTGTGTTTCCCTTCAGAAAAGGAGTTAAATCCCAGGCTCTATGTCTTCCAACAAGCAAGACTTCGTTTCACGTAAGGGCAGTCACTTTTCAGCTCAAACGAACTACATCTTTCACGGAGCTCACACGTTTCTCATCTTAACAGACAAGCATTGGATGTTAGAGGACCAGTGCTTTGTATCAGTTTCAGAAGAAGAGTTGGACTAGATATGGTGAGTGTGTGTAGGAAACACCGTTCTTTTGTTCTCAGCACACTCACGTTTCCTGCTGTCTTAGAGACTCTAGAAAGCAAGAGCGTGCTTCTCGCTCTAAAGCAGAGTGTGATCCATGGATGAGAACTATGCTGTGTGTTTAGCTTCAGAAATGGAGTTAAATCCCAGGCTCTGTGTCTTCCTACAATCAAGACTTCGTTTCGGGTAAGGGCAGTCACTTTGAAGCTCAAACGAACTACATCGTTCACTGAGCTCACACCTTTCTCATCTTAACAGACAAGCATTGGATGTTAGAGGACCAGTGCTTTGTATCAGTTTAAGAAGCAGAGTTGGACTACATATAGTCTGTAGGTGTAGGAAACACCGTTCTTTTGTTCTGGGCACACTCAGATTTCCTGCTGTCTTAGAGACTCTAGAAAGCAAGAGCGTGCTTCTCGCTCTAAAGCAGAGTGTGATCCATGGATGAGAACTATGCTGTGTGTTTCCCTTCAGAAATGGAGTTAAATTTCTTGCTCTGTGTCTTCCTACAGGCAAGACTTCGTTTCAGGTAAGGGCAGTCAGTTTTCAGATCAAACGAACTACATCGTTCACGAAGCTCACACGTTTCTCATCTTAACAGAGAAGCATTGGATGTTAGAGGACCAGTGCTTTGTATCAGTTTCAGAAGAAGAGTTGGACTATATAATGTCTGTATGTGTAGGAAACTCCGTTCTTTTGTTCTCAGCAAAATCACGTTTCCTGCTGTCTTAGAGACTCTAGAAAGCAAGAGCGTGCTTCTTGTTCTAAAGCAGAGTGTGATCATTGGATTATTACACTGCTGTGTGTTTCAATTCAGAAATGGAGTTAAATCCCAGGCTCTGAGTCTTCCTACAAGCAAGACTTCAAATCAGGTAAGGGCAGTCACTTTTCTGCTCAAACGAACTACATCGTTCATGAAGCTCATACGTTTCCCATCTTAACTGACAAGCATTGGATGTTAGAGGGTCAGTGCTTTGTATCAGTTTCAGAAGCAGATTTGGACTCCATATGGTCCGTATGTGTAGGAAACACCGTTCTTTTGTTCTGGGCACACTCAGATTTCCTGGTGTATTAGAGACTCTAGAAAGTAAGAGTGTTCTTCTCGCTCTAAAGCAGAGTGTGATCCATGGATGAGAACTATGCTGTGTGTTTCCCTTCAGAAATGGAGTTAAATCGCAGGCTCTGTGTCTTCCTACAAGCAAGACTTCTTTTCAGGTAAGGGCAGTCACTTTTCAGTTCAAAGGAACTACATCGTTCACAAAGCTCACACGTTTCTCATCTTAACAGACAAGCATTGGATTTTAGAGGACCAGTGCTTTGTATCAGTTTCAGAAGCAGAGTTGGACTAGATATGGTTTGTATGTGTAGGAAATACCATTCTTTTGTTCTCAGCAAACTCACGTTTCCTGCTGTCTTAGAGACCCTGGAAAGCAAGAGCGTGCTTCTTGTTCTAAAGCAGAGTGTGATTAATGGATGAGAACACTGCTGTGTGTTTCACTTCAGAAATGGAGTTAAATCCCAGGCTCTGAGTCTTTCTACAAGCAAGACTTCTTTTCAGGTAAGGGCAGTCAGTTTTCTTCTCAAACAAACTACATCGTTCACGAAGCTCACACGTTTCTCCTCTTAATTGACTAGCATTGGATGTTAGAGGACCAGTGCTTTGTATCAGTTTAAGAAGCAGAGTTGGACTAGATATGGTCGGTATATGCAGGAAACACCGTTCTTTTGTTCTCAGCACACTCACGTTTCCTGCTGTCTTAGAGATTCTAGAAAGCAAGAGCGTGCTTCTTGTTCTAAAGCAGAGTGTGATCAATGGATGAGACAATGCTGTGTGTTTCACTTCAGAAATGGAGTTAAATCCCATGCTCTGAGTCTCCCTACAAGCAAGACTTCGTTTAAGGTAAGGTCATTCACTTTTCTGCTCAACGAACTACTTCGTTCACGAAGCTCACACGTTTCTCATCTTAACTGACAAACATTGGATGTTAGAGGACCAGTGCATTGTATCAGTTTCAGAAGAAGGTTTGGACTACATATAATCAGTATGTGTAGGAAACACCGTTCTTTTGTTCTGGGCACACTCAGATTTCCTTTTCTGTATTAGAGACTCTAGAAAGCAAGAGCGTGCTTCTCGCTCTAAAGCAGAGTGTGATCCATGGATGAGAACTATGCTGTATGTTTCCCTTCAGAAATGGAGTGAAATCCTAGGCTCTGTGTCTTCCTACAGGCAAGACTTCGTTTCAGGTAAGGGCAGTCACTTTTCAGCTCAAACGAACTACATCGTTCACGAAGCTCACACGTTTCTCATCTTAAGAGACAAACATTGGATGTTAGAGGACCAGTGCTTTGTATCAGTTTCAGAAGCAGAGTTGGACTATATAATGTCTGTATGTGTAGGAAACTCCGTTCTTTTGTTCTCAGCAAAATCACGTTTCCTGCTGTCTTAGAGAGTCTAGAAAGCAAGAGCGTGCTTCTTGTTCTAAAGCAGAGTGTGATCATTGGATTATTACACTGCTGTGTGTTTTAATTCAGAAATGGAGTTAAATCCCAGGCTCTGAGTATTCCTACAAGCAAGACTTCTTTTCAGGTAAGGGCAGTCACTTTTCAGTTCAAAGGAACTATATCGTTCACGAAGCTCACACGTTTCTCATCTTAACAGACAAGCATTGGATTTTAGAGGACCAGTGCTTTGTATCAGTTTCAGAAGCAGAGTTGGACTAGATATGGTTTGTATGTGTAGGAAACACCGTTCTTTGTTCTCAGCAAACTCACGTTTCCTGCTGTCTTAGAGACTCTAGAAAGCAAGAGCGTGCTTCTCGTTCTAAAGCAGAGTGTGATCCATGGATGAAAACTATGCTGTGTGTTTCACATCAGAAAAGGAGTTAAATCCCAGGCTCTGAGTCTCCGTACAAGCAAGACTTCGTTTCAGGTGAGGGCAGTCACTTTTCTGCTAAAACGAACTACATCTTTCACGAAGCTCACACGTTTCTCATCTTAACTGACAAGCATTGGATGTTAGAGGACCAGTGCATTGTATCAGTTTCAGAAGAAGATTTGGACTACATATAGTCCGTATGTGTAGGAAACACCGTTCTTTTGTTCTGGGCACACTCAGATTTCCTGCTGTCTTAGAGACTCTAGAAAGCAAGAGCGTGCTTCTTGCTCTAAAGCAGATTGTGATCCATGGATGAGAACTATGCTGTGTGTTTCCCTTCAGAAATGGAGTTAAATCTCTTGCTCTGTGTCTTCCTACAGGCAAGACTTCGTTTCAGGTAAGGGCAGTCACTTTTCAGATCAAACGAATTACATTGTTCACGAAGCTCACACGTTTCTCATCTTAACAGAGAAGCATTGGATGTTAGAGGACCAGTGCTTTGTATCAGTTTCAGAAGCAGAGTTGGACTATATAATGTCTGTATGTGTAGGAAACTCCGTTCTTTTGTTCTCAGCACACACACGTTTCCTGCTGTCTTAGAGACTCTAGAAAGCAAGAGCGTGCTTCTTGTTCTAAAGCAGAGTGTTATCATTGGATTATTACACTGCTGTGTGTTTTACTTCAGAAATGGAGTTAAATCCCAGGCTCTGAGTCTTCCTACAAGCAAGACTTCAAATCAGGTAAGGGCAGTCACTTTTCTGCTCAAACGAACTACATCGTTCATGAAGCTCATACGTTTCCCATCTTAACTGACAAGCATTGGATGTTAGAGGGTCATTGCTTTGTATCAGTTTCAGAAGCAGATTTGGACTCCATATGGTCCGTATGTGTAGGAAACACCGTTCTTTAGTTCTGGGCACACTCAGATTTCCTGCTGTATTAGAGACTCTAGAAAGTAAGAGTGTTCTTCTCGCTCTAAAGCAGAGTGTGATCCATGGATGAGAACTATGCTGTGTGTTTCCCCTCAGAAATGGAGTTAAATCCCAGGCTCTGTGTCTTCCTACAAGCAAGACTTCGTTTCAGGTAAGGGCAATCATTTTCAGCTCAAACGAACATCTTTCACTGAGCTCACACGTTTCTCATCTTAACAGACAAGCATTGGATGTTAGAGGACCAGTGCTTTGTATCAGTTTCAGAAGCAGAGTTGGACTAGATATGGTCCGTATGTGTAGGAAACACCATTCTTTTGTTCTCAGCAGACTCACGTTTCCTGCTGTCTTAGAGACTCTAGAAAGCAAGAGCGTGCTTCTTGTTCTAAAGCAGAGTGTGATCAATGGATGAGACAATGCTGTGTGTTTCCCTTCAGAAATGGAGTTAAATCCCAGGCTCTGTGTCTTACTACAAGCAAGACTTCGTTTCAGGTAAGGGCAGTCACTTTTCAGTTCAAAGGAACTACATCATTCATAAAGCTCACACGTTTCTCATCTTAACTGACAAGCATTGGATGTTAGAGGACCAGTGCATTCTAACAGTTTCAGAAGAAGATTTGGACTACATATAGTCCGTATGTGTAGGAAACACCGTTCTTTTGTTCTGGGCACACTCAGATTTCCTGCTGTCTTAGAGACCCTAGAAAGCAAGAGTGTGCTTCTTGCTCTAAAGCAGAGTGTGATCCATGGATGAGAACTATGCTGTGTGTTTCACTTCAGAAATGGAGTTAAATCCCAGGCTCTGAGTCTTCCTACAAGCAAGACTTCGTTTCAGGTAAGGGCAGTCACTTTTCTGCTCAAATGAACTACATCGTTCACGAAGCTCCCACGTTTCTCATCTTATCTCACAAGCATTGGATGTTAGAGGACCAGTGCTTTGTATCAGTTTCAGAAGAAGAGTTGGACTAGATATGGTCCCTAGGTGTAGGAAACACCGTTCTTTTGTTCTCAGCACACTCACGTTTCCTGCTGTCTTAGAGACTTTAGTAAGCAAGAGCGTGCTTCTCCCTCTAAAGCAGAGTGTGATCCATAGAAGAAAACTATGCTGTGTGTTTCCCTTCAGAAAAGGAGTTAAATCCCAGGCTCTATGTCTTCCTACAAGCAAGATTTCGTTTCAGGTAAAGGCAGTCACTTTTCAGCTCAAACGAACTACATCTTTCACGGAGCTCACACGTTTCTCATCTTAACAGACAAGCATTGGATGTTAGAGGACCAGTGCTTTGCATCAGTTTCAGAAGCAGAGTTGGACTAGATATGGTCCCTATGTGTAGGAAACACCGTTCTTTTGTTCTCAGCAAACTCACGTTTCCTGCTGTCTTAGAGAATCTAGAAAGCAAAAGCATGCTTCTTGTTCTAAAGCAGAGTGTGATCAATGGATGAGAACACTGCTGTGTGTTTCACTTCAGAAATGGAGTTAAATCCCAGGCTCTGAGTCTTCCTACAAGCAAGACTTCGTTTCAGGTAAGGGCAGTCAGTTTTCTGCTCAAACGAACTACATCGTTCACGATGCTCACGCGTTTCTCATCTTAACTGACAAGCATTAGATGTTACAGGACCAGTGCTTTGTATCAGTTTCAGAAGAAGAGTTGGACTATATAATGTCCGTATGTGTAGAAAACATCGTTCATTTGTTGTCAGCACACTCACGTTTCCTGCTGTCCTAGAGACTCTAGAAAGCAAGAGCGTGCTTCTCGCTCTAAAGCAGAGTGTGGTCCATGGATGAAAACTATGCTGTTTGTTTCCCTTCAGAAAAGTAGTTAAATCCCAGGCTCTATGTCTTCCTACAAGCAAGAATTCGTTCCAGGTAAGGGCAGTCACTTTTCAGCTCAAACGAACTACATCTTTCACGGAGCTCACACGTTTCTCATCTTAACAGACAAGCATTGGATGTCAGAGGACCAGTGCTTTGTATCAGTTTCAGAAGCAGAGTTGGATGAGATATGGTCCGTATGTGTAGGAACCACCGTTCTTTTTTTCTCAGCAAACTCTCGTTTCCTGCTGTCTTAGAGACTCTAGAAAGCAAAAGCATGCTTCTTGTTCTAAAGCAGAGTGTGTTAAATGGATGAGACAATGCTGTGTGTTTCACTTCAGAACTGGAATTAAATCCCATGCTCTGAGTCTCCCTCCAAGCATGACTTCGTTTAAGGTAAGGTCATTCACTTTTCTGCTCAACGAACTACTTCGTTCACGAAGCTCACACGTTTCTCATCTTAACTGACAAACATTGGATGTTAGAGGACCAGTGCATTGTATCAGTTTCAGAAGAAGGTTTGGACTACATATAATCAGTATGTGTAGGAAACACCGTTCTTTTGTTCTGGGCACACTCAGATTTCCTTCTGTATTAGAGACTCTAGAAAGCAAGAGCGTGCTTCTCGCTCTAAAGCAGAGTGTGATCCATGGATGAGAACTATGCTGTATGTTTCCCTTCAGAAATGGAGTGAAATCCTAGGCTCTGTGTCTTCCTACAGGCAAGACTTCGTTTCAGGTAAGGGCAGTCACTTTTCAGCTCAAACTAACTACATCGTTCACGAAGCTCACACGTTTCTCATCTTAAGAGACAAACATTGGATGTTAGAGGACCAGTGCTTTGTATCAGTTTCAGAAGCAGAGTTGGACTATATAATGTCTGTATGTGTAGGAAACTCCGTTCTTTTGTTCTCAGCAAAATCACGTTTCCTGCTGTCTTAGAGAGTCTAGAAAGCAAGAGCGTGCTTCTTGTTCTAAAGCAGAGTGTGATCATTGGATTATTACACTGCTGTGTGTTTTAATTCAGAAATGGAGTTAAATCCCAGGCTCTGAGTATTCCTACAAGCAAGACTTCTTTTCAGGTAAGGGCAGTCACTTTTCAGTTCAAAGGAACTATATCGTTCACGAAGCTCACACGTTTCTCATCTTAACAGACAAGCATTGGATTTTAGAGGACCAGTGCTTTGTATCAGTTTCAGAAGCAGAGTTGGACTAGATATGGTTTGTATGTGTAGGAAACACCGTTCTTTGTTCTCAGCAAACTCACGTTTCCTGCTGTCTTAGAGACTCTAGAAAGCAAGAGCGTGCTTCTCGTTCTAAAGCAGAGTGTGATCCATGGATGAAAACTATGCTGTGTGTTTCACATCAGAAAAGGAGTTAAATCCCAGGCTCTGAGTCTCCCTACAAGCAAGACTTCGTTTCAGGTGAGGGCAGTCACTTTTCTGCTCAAACGAACTACATCTTTCACGAAGCTCACACGTTTCTCATCTTAACTGACAAGCATTGGATGTTAGAGGACCAGTCCATTCAATCAGTTTCAGAAGAAGTTTTGGACTACATATAGTCCGTATGTGTACGAAACACCGTTCTTTTATTCTGGGCACACTCAGATTTCCTGCTGTATTAGAGAATCTAGAAAGCAAGAGTGTGCTTCTCGCTCTAAAGCAGATTGTGATCCATGGATGAGAACTATGCTGTGTGTTTCCCTTCAGAAATGGAGTTAAATCTCTTGCTCTGTGTCTTCCTACAGGCAAGACTTCGTTTCAGGTAAGGGCAGTCACTTTTCAGATGAAACGAATTACATCGTTCACGAAGCTCACACGTTTCTCATCTTAACAGAGAAGCATTGGATGTTAGAGGACCAGTGCTTTGTATCAGTTTCAGAAGCAGAGTTGGACTATATAATGTCTGTATGTGTAGGAAACTCCGTTCTTTTTTTCTCAGCACACTCACGTTTCCTGCTGTCTTAGAGACCCTAGAAAGCAAGAGCGTGCTTCTTGTTCTAAAGCAGAGTGTTATCATTGGATTATTACACTGCTGTGTGTTTTACTTCAGAAATGGAGTTAAATCCCAGGCTCTGAGTCTTCCTACAAGCAAGACTTCAAATCAGGTAAGGGAAGTCATTTTTCTGCTCAAACGAACTACATCGTTCATGAAGCTCATACGTTTCCCATCTTAACTGACAAGCATTGGATGTTAGAGGGTCATTGCTTTGTATCAGTTTCAGAAGCAGATTTGGACTACATATGGTCCGTATGTGTAGGAAACACCGTTCTTTGGTTCTGGGCACACTCAGATTTCCTGCTGTATTAGAGACTCTAGAAAGTAAGAGTGTTCTTCTCGCTCTAAAGCAGAGTGTGATCCATGGATGAGAACTATGCTGTGTGTTTCCCCTCAGAAATGGAGTTAAATCCCAGGCTCTGTGTCTTCCTACAAGCAAGACTTCGTTTCAGGTAAGGGCAATCATTTTCAGCTCAAATGAACATCTTTCATTGAGCTCACACGTTTCTCATCTTAACAGACAAGCATTGGATGTTAGAGGACCAGTGCTTTGTATCAGTTTCAGAAGCAGAGTTGGACTAGATATGGTCCGTATGTGTAGGAAACACCATTCTTTTGTTCTCAGCACACTCACATTTCCTGCTGTCTTAGAGACTCTAGAAAGCAAGAGCGTGCTTCTTGTTCTAAAGCAGAGTGTGATCAATGGATGAGACAATGCTGTGTGTTTCCCTTCAGAAATGGAGTTAAATCCCAGACTCTGTGTCTTACTACAAGCAAGACTTCGTTTCAGGTAAGGGCAGTCACTTTTCAGTTCAAAGGAACTACATCATTCATAAAGCTCACACGTTTCTCATCTTAACTGACAAGCATTGGATGTTAGAGGACCAGTGCATTCTATCAGTTTCAGAAGAAGATTTGGACTACATATAGTCCGTATGTGTAGGAAACACCGTTCTTTTGTTCTGGGCACACTCAGATTTCCTGCTGTCTTAGAGACCCTAGAAAGCAAGAGTGTGCTTCTTGCTCTAAAGCAGAGTGTGATCCATGGATGAGAACTATGCTGTGTGTTTCACTTCAGAAATGGAGTTAAATCCCAGGCTCTGAGTCTTCCTACAAGCAAGACTTCGTTTCAGGTAAGGGCAGTCACTTTTCTGCTCAAATGAACTACATCGTTCACGAAGCTCCCACGTTTCTATCTTATCTCACAAGCCTTGGATGTTAGAGGACCAGTGCTTTGTATCAGTTTCAGAAGAAGAGTTGGACTAGATATGGTCCATATGTGTAGGAAACACCGTTCTTTTATTCGGGGCACACTCATATTTCCTGCTGTCTTACAGACTCTAGAAAGCAAAAGTGTGCTTCTCGCTCTAAAGCAGAGTGTGATCCATGGATGAAAACTATGCTCTATGTTTCCCTTCAGAAAAGTAGTTAAATCCCAGGCTCTATGTCTTCCTACAAGCAGGACTTCGTTTCAGGTAAGGGCAGTCACTTTTCAGCTCAAACGAACTACATCGTTCACTGAGCTCACACGTTTCTCATCTTAACTGACAAGCATTGGATGTTAGAGGACCAGTGCTTTATATCTGTTTCAGAAGCAGAGTTGGACTACATATGGTCCATAGGTGTAGGAAACACCGTTCTTTTGTTCTCAGCACACTCACGTTTCCTGCTGTCTTAGAGACTTTAGTAAGCAAGAGCGTGCTTCTCCCTCTAAAGCAGAGTGTGATCCATAGAAGAAAACTATGCTGTGTGTTTCCCTTCAGAAAAGGAGTTAAATCCCAGGCTCTATGTCTTCCTACAAGCAAGATTTCGTTTCAGGTAAAGGCAGTCACTTTTCAGCTCAAACGAACTACATCTTTCACGGAGCTCACACGTTTCTCATCTTAACAGACAAGCATTGGATGTTAGAGGACCAGTGCTTTGCATCAGTTTCAGAAGCAGAGTTGGACTAGATATGGTCCCTATGTGTAGGAAACACCGTTCTTTTGTTCTCAGCAAACTCACGTTTCCTGCTGTCTTAGAGACTCTAGAAAGCAAAAGCATGCTTCTTGTTCTAAAGCAGAGTGTGATCAATGGATGAGAACACTGCTGTGTGTTTCACTTCAGAAATGGAGTTAAATCCCAGGCTCTGAGTCTTCCTACAAGCAAGACTTCGTTTCAGGTAAGGGCAGTCAGTTTTCTGCTCAAACGAACTACATCGTTCACGATGCTCACGCGTTTCTCATCTTAACTGACAAGCATTAGATGTTACAGGACCAGTGCTTTGTATCAGTTTCAGAAGAAGAGTTGGACTATATAATGTCCGTATGTGTAGAAAACATCGTTCATTTGTTGTCAGCACACTCACGTTTCCTGCTGTCCTAGAGACTCTAGAAAGCAAGAGCGTGCTTCTCGCTCTAAAGCAGAGTGTGGTCCATGGATGAAAACTATGCTGTTTGTTTCCCTTCAGAAAAGTAGTTAAATCCCAGGCTCTATGTCTTCCTACAAGCAAGAATTCGTTCCAGGTAAGGGCAGTCACTTTTCAGCTCAAACGAACTACATCTTTCACGGAGCTCACACGTTTCTCATCTTAACAGACAAGCATTGGATGTCAGAGGACCAGTGCTTTGTATCAGTTTCAGAAGCAGAGTTGGATGAGATATGGTCCGTATGTGTAGGAACCACCGTTCTTTTTTTCTCAGCAAACTCTCGTTTCCTGCTGTCTTAGAGACTCTAGAAAGCAAAAGCATGCTTCTTGTTCTAAAGCAGAGTGTGTTAAATGGATGAGACAATGCTGTGTGTTTCACTTCAGAACTGGAATTAAATCCCATGCTCTGAGTCTCCCTCCAAGCATGACTTCGTTTAAGGTAAGGTCATTCACTTTTCTGCTCAACGAACTACTTCGTTCACGAAGCTCACACGTTTCTCATCTTAACTGACAAACATTGGATGTTAGAGGACCAGTGCATTGTATCAGTTTCAGAAGAAGGTTTGGACTACATATAATCAGTATGTGTAGGAAACACCGTTCTTTTGTTCTGGGCACACTCAGATTTCCTTCTGTATTAGAGACTCTAGAAAGCAAGAGCGTGCTTCTCGCTCTAAAGCAGAGTGTGATCCATGGATGAGAACTATGCTGTATGTTTCCCTTCAGAAATGGAGTGAAATCCTAGGCTCTGTGTCTTCCTACAGGCAAGACTTCGTTTCAGGTAAGGGCAGTCACTTTTCAGCTCAAACGAACTACATCGTTCACGAAGCTCACACGTTTCTCATCTTAAGAGACAAACATTGGATGTTAGAGGACCAGTGCTTTGTATCAGTTTCAGAAGCAGAGTTGGACTATATAATGTCTGTATGTGTAGGAAACTCCGTTCTTTTGTTCTCAGCAAAATCACGTTTCCTGCTGTCTTAGAGAGTCTAGAAAGCAAGAGCGTGCTTCTTGTTCTAAAGCAGAGTGTGATCATTGGATTATTACACTGCTGTGTGTTTTAATTCAGAATTGGAGTTAAATCCCAGGCTCTGAGTATTCCTACAAGCAAGACTTCTTTTCAGGTAAGGGCAGTCACTTTTCAGTTCAAAGGAACTATATCGTTCACGAAGCTCACACGTTTCTCACCTTAACAGACAAGCATTGGATTTTAGAGGACCAGTGCTTTGTATCAGTTTCAGAAGCAGAGTTGGACTAGATATGGTTTGTATGTGTAGGAAATACCATTCTTTTGTTCTCAGCAAACTCACGTTTCCTGCTGTCTTAGAGACCCTGGAAAGCAAGAGCGTGCTTCTTGTTCTAAAGCAGAGTGTGATTAATGGATGAAAACTATGCTGTGTGTTTCACATCAGAAAAGGAGTTAAATCCCAGGCTCTGAGTCTCCCTACAAGCAAGACTTCGTTTCAGGTGAGGGCAGTCACTTTTCTGCTCAAACGAACTACATCTTTCACGAAGCTCACACGTTTCTCATCTTAACTGACAAGCATTGGATGTTAGAGGACCAGTCCATTCAATCAGTTTCAGAAGAAGTTTTGGACTACATATAGTCCTTATGTGTACGAAACACCGTTCTTTTATTCTGGGCACACTCAGATTTCCTGCTGTATTAGAGAATCTAGAAAGCAAGAGTGTGCTTCTCGCTCTAAAGCAGAGTGTGATCCATGGATGAGAACTATGCTCTGTGTTAACCTTCAGAAATGGAGTTAAATCCCAGGCTCTGAGTCTTCTTACAAGCAAGACTTCGATTCAGGTAAGGGCAGTCACTTTTCAGCTCAAACGAACTACATCGTTCACTGAGCTCACATGGTTCTCATCTTAACTGACAAGCATTGGATGTTATAGGGTCAGTGCTTTGTATCAGTTTCAGAATCAGAGATGGACTACATATGATCCATATGTGTAGGAAACCCCGATCTTTTGTTCTGGGCACACTCACGTTTCCTGCTGTCTTAGAGACTATAGAAAGCAGGAAGGTGCCTCTCGCTCTAAAGCAGATTGTGATCCATAGATGAGACTATGCTGTGTGTTTCACTTCAGAAATGGAGTTAAATCCCATGCTCTGTGTCTCCCAACAAGCAAGACTTCGTTTCAGGTAAGTGTAGTCACTTTTCTGCTCAAAGAACTACATCTTTCACTGAGCTCACACGTTTCTCATCTTAACAGACAAGCATTGGATGATAGAGGACCAGTGCTCTCTATCAGTTTCAGAAACAGAGTTGGACTAGATATGGTTTGTATGTGTAAGAAACACCGTTCTTTTGTTCTCAGCAAACTCACGTTTCCTGCTGTCTTAGAGACTCTAGAAAGAAGAGCGTGCTTCTTGTTCTAAACAGAGTGTGATCAATGGATGAGACAATGCTGTGTGTTTCACTTCAGAAATGGAGTTAAATCCCAGGCTCTCAGTCTCCCCACGAGCAAGACTTCGTTTCAGGTAAGGGCAGTCACTTTTTTGCTCAAAGGAACTACATCGTTCACGAAGCTCACACGTTTCTCATCTTAACTGACAAGCATTGGATGTTAGAGGACCAGTGCATTGTATCAGTTTCAGAAGAAGATTTGGACTACATATAGTCCGTATGTGTAGGAAACACCGTTCTTTTGTTCTGGGCACACTCAGATTTCCTGCTGTCTTAGAGACTCTAGAAAGCAAGAGCGTGCTTCTTGCTCTAAAGCAGAGTGTGATCCATGGATGAGAACTATGCTGTATGTTTCCCTTCAGAAATGGAGTGAAATCCTAGGCTCTGTGTCTTCCTACAGGCAAGACTTCGTTTCAGGTAAGGGCAGTCACTTTTCAGCTCAAACGAACTACATCGTTCACGAAGCTCACACGTTTCTCATCTTAAGAGACAAACATTGGATGTTAGAGGACCAGTGCTTTGTATCAGTTTCAGAAGCAGAGTTGGACTATATAATGTCTGTATGTGTAGGAAACTCCGTTCTTTTGTTCTCAGCAAAATCACGTTTCCTGCTGTCTTAGAGAGTCTAGAAAGCAAGAGCGTGCTTCTTGTTCTAAAGCAGAGTGTGATCATTGGATTATTACACTGCTGTGTGTTTTAATTCAGAAATGGAGTTAAATCCCAGGCTCTGAGTATTCCTACAAGCAAGACTTCTTTTCAGGTAAGGGCAGTCACTTTTCAGTTCAAAGGAACTATATCGTTCACGAAGCTCTCACGTTTCTCATCTTAACAGACAAGCATTGGATTTTAGAGGACCAGTGCTTTGTATCAGTTTCAGAAGCAGAGTTGGACTAGATATGGTTTGTATGTGTAGGAAACACCGTTCTTTGTTCTCAGCAAACTCACGTTTCCTGCTGTCTTAGAGACTCTAGAAAGCAAGAGCGTGCTTCTCGTTCTAAAGCAGAGTGTGATCCATGGATGAAAACTATGCTGTGTGTTTCACATCAGAAAAGGAGTTAAATCCCAGGCTCTGAGTCTCCCTACAAGCAAGACTTCGTTTCAGGTGAGGGCAGTCACTTTTCTGCTCAAACGAACTACATCTTTCACGAAGCTCACACGTTTCTCATCTTAACTGACAAGCATTGGATGTTAGAGGACCAGTCCATTCAATCAGTTTCAGAAGAAGTTTTGGACTACATATAGTCCGTATGTGTACGAAACACCGTTCTTTTATTCTGGGCACACTCAGATTTCCTGCTGTATTAGAGAATCTAGAAAGCAAGAGTGTGCTTCTCGCTCTAAAGCAGATTGTGATCCATGGATGAGAACTATGCTGTGTGTTTCCCTTCAGAAATGGAGTTAAATCTCTTGCTCTGTGTCTTCCTACAGGCAAGACTTCGTTTCAGGTAAGGGCAGTCACTTTTCAGATGAAACGAATTACATCGTTCACGAAGCTCACACGTTTCTCATCTTAACAGAGAAGCATTGGATGTTAGAGGACCAGTGCTTTGTATCAGTTTCAGAAGCAGAGTTGGACTATATAATGTCTGTATGTGTAGGAAACTCCGTTCTTTTGTTCTCAGCACACTCACGTTTCCTGCTGTCTTAGAGACTCTAGAAAGCAAGAGCATGCTTCTTGTTCTAAAGCAGAGTGTTATCATTGGATTATTACACTGCTGTGTGTTTTACTTCAGAAATGGAGTTAAATCCCAGGCTCTGAGTCTTCCTACAAGCAAGACTTCAAATCAGGTAAGGGCAGTCATTTTTCTGCTCAAACGAACTACATCGTTCATGAAGCTCATACGTTTCCCATCTTAACTGACAAGCATTGGATGTTAGAGGACCAGTGCTTTGTATCAGTTTCAGAAGCAGAGTTGGACTAGATATGGTCCGTATGTGTAGGAAACACCATTCTTTTGTTCTCAGCACACTCACATTTCCTGCTGTCTTAGAGACTCTAGAAAGCAAGAGCGTGCTTCTTGTTCTAAAGCAGAGTGTGATCAATGGATGAGACAATGCTGTGTGTTTCCCTTCAGAAATGGAGTTAAATCCCAGGCTCTGTGTCTTACTACAAGCAAGACTTCGTTTCAGGTAAGGGCAGTCACTTTTCAGTTCAAAGGAACTACATCATTCATAAAGCTCACACGTTTCTCATCTTAACTGACAAGCATTGGATGTTAGAGGACCAGTGCATTCTATCAGTTTCAGAAGAAGATTTGGACTACATATAGTCCGTATGTGTAGGAAACACCGTTCTTTTGTTCTGGGCACACTCAGATTTCCTGCTGTCTTAGAGACCCTAGAAAGCAAGAGTGTGCTTCTTGCTCTAAAGCAGAGTGTGATCCATGGATGAGAACTATGCTGTGTGTTTCACTTCAGAAATGGAGTTAAATCCCAGGCTCTGAGTCTTCCTACAAGCAAGACTTCGTTTCAGGTAAGGGCAGTCACTTTTCTGCTCAAATGAACTACATCGTTCACGAAGCTCCCACGTTTCTATCTTATCTCACAAGCCTTGGATGTTAGAGGACCAGTGCTTTGTATCAGTTTCAGAAGAAGAGTTGGACTAGATATGGTCCATATGTGTAGGAAACACCGTTCTTTTATTCGGGGCACACTCATATTTCCTGCTGTCTTACAGACTCTAGAAAGCAAAAGTGTGCTTCTCGCTCTAAAGCAGAGTGTGATCCATGGATGAAAACTATGCTCTATGTTTCCCTTCAGAAAAGTAGTTAAATCCCAGGCTCTATGTCTTCCTACAAGCAGGACTTCGTTTCAGGTAAGGGCAGTCACTTTTCAGCTCAAACGAACTACATCGTTCACTGAGCTCACACGTTTCTCATCTTAACTGACAAGCATTGGATGTTAGAGGACCAGTGCTTTATATCTGTTTCAGAAGCAGAGTTGGACTACATATGGTCCATAGGTGTAGGAAACACCGTTCTTTTGTTCTCAGCACACTCACGTTTCCTGCTGTCTTAGAGACTTTAGTAAGCAAGAGCGTGCTTCTCCCTCTAAAGCAGAGTGTGATCCATAGAAGAAAACTATGCTGTGTGTTTCCCTTCAGAAAAGGAGTTAAATCCCAGGCTCTATGTCTTCCTACAAGCAAGATTTCGTTTCAGGTAAAGGCAGTCACTTTTCAGCTCAAACGAACTACATCTTTCACGGAGCTCACACGTTTCTCATCTTAACAGACAAGCATTGGATGTTAGAGGACCAGTGCTTTGCATCAGTTTCAGAAGCAGAGTTGGACTAGATATGGTCCCTATGTGTAGGAAACACCGTTCTTTTGTTCTCAGCAAACTCACGTTTCCTGCTGTCTTAGAGACTCTAGAAAGCAAAAGCATGCTTCTTGTTCTAAAGCAGAGTGTGATCAATGGATGAGAACACTGCTGTGTGTTTCACTTCAGATATGGAGTTAAATCCCAGGCTCTGAGTCTTCCTACAAGCAAGACTTCGTTTCAGGTAAGGGCAGTCAGTTTTCTGCTCAAACGAACTACATCGTTCACGATGCTCACGCGTTTCTCATCTTAACTGACAAGCATTAGATGTTACAGGACCAGTGCTTTGTATCAGTTTCAGAAGAAGAGTTGGACTATATAATGTCCGTATGTGTAGAAAACATCGTTCATTTGTTGTCAGCACACTCACGTTTCCTGCTGTCCTAGAGACTCTAGAAAGCAAGTGCATGCTTCTCGCTCTAAAGCAGAGTGTGGTCCATGGATGAAAACTATGCTGTTTGTTTCCCTTCAGAAAAGTAGTTAAATCCCAGGCTCTATGTCTTCCTACAAGCAAGAATTCGTTCCAGGTAAGGGCAGTCACTTTTCAGCTCAAACGAACTACATCTTTCACGGAGCTCACACGTTTCTCATCTTAACAGACAAGCATTGGATGTCAGAGGACCAGTGCTTTGTATCAGTTTCAGAAGCAGAGTTGGATGAGATATGGTCCGTATGTGTAGGAACCACCGTTCTTTTTTTCTCAGCAAACTCTCGTTTCCTGCTGTCTTAGAGACTCTAGAAAGCAAAAGCATGCTTCTTGTTCTAAAGCAGAGTGTGTTAAATGGATGAGACGATGTTGTGTGTTTCACTTCAGAACTGGAATTAAATCCCATGCTCTGAGTCTCCCTCCAAGCATGACTTCGTTTAAGGTAAGGTCATTCACTTTTCTGCTCAACGAACTACTTCGTTCACGAAGCTCACACGTTTCTCATCTTAACTGACAAACATTGGATGTTAGAGGACCAGTGCATTGTATCAGTTTCAGAAGAAGGTTTGGACTACATATAATCAGTATGTGTAGGAAACACCGTTCTTTTGTTCTGGGCACACTCAGATTTCCTTCTGTATTAGAGACTCTAGAAAGCAAGAGCGTGCTTCTCGCTCTAAAGCAGAGTGTGATCCATGGATGAGAACTATGCTGTATGTTTCCCTTCAGAAATGGAGTGAAATCCTATTCTCTGTGTCTTCCTACAGGCAAGACTTCGTTTCAGGTAAGGGCAGTCACTTTTCAGCTCAAACGAACTACATCGTTCACGAAGCTCACACGTTTCTCATCTTAAGAGACAAACATTGGATGTTAGAGGACCAGTGCTTTGTATCAGTTTCAGAAGCAGAGTTGGACTATATAATGTCTGTATGTGTAGGAAACTCCGTTCTTTTGTTCTCAGCAAAATCACGTTTCCTGCTGTCTTAGAGAGTCTAGAAAGCAAGAGCGTGCTTCTTGTTCTAAAGCAGAGTGTGATCATTGGATTATTACACTGCTGTGTGTTTTAATTCAGAATTGGAGTTAAATCCCAGGCTCTGAGTATTCCTACAAGCAAGACTTCTTTTCAGGTAAGGGCAGTCACTTTTCAGTTCAAAGGAACTATATCGTTCACGAAGCTCACACGTTTCTCATCTTAACAGACAAGCATTGGATTTTAGAGGACCAGTGCTTTGTATCAGTTTCAGAAGCAGAGTTGGACTAGATATGGTTTGTATGTGTAGGAAATACCATTCTTTTGTTCTCAGCAAACTCACGTTTCCTGCTGTCTTAGAGACCCTGGAAAGCAAGAGCGTGCTTCTTGTTCTAAAGCAGAGTGTGATTAATGGATGAAAACTATGCTGTGTGTTTCACATCAGAAAAGGAGTTAAATCCCAGGCTCTGAGTCTCCCTACAAGCAAGACTTCGTTTCAGGTGAGGGCAGTCACTTTTCTGCTCAAACGAACTACATCTTTCACGAAGCTCACACGTTTCTCATCTTAACTGACCAGCATTGGATGTTAGAGGACCAGTCCATTCAATCAGTTTCAGAAGAAGTTTTGGACTACATATAGTCCTTATGTGTACGAAACACCGTTCTTTTATTCTGGGCACACTCAGATTTCCTGCTGTATTAGAGAATCTAGAAAGCAAGAGTGTGCTTCTCGCTCTAAAGCAGAGTGTGATCCATGGATGAGAACTATGCTCTGTGTTAACCTTCAGAAATGGAGTTAAATCCCAGGCTCTGAGTCTTCTTACAAGCAAGACTTCGATTCAGGTAAGGGCAGTCACTTTTCAGCTCAAACGAACTACATCGTTCACTGAGCTCACATGGTTCTCATCTTAACTGACAAGCATTGGATGTTATAGGGTCAGTGCTTTGTATCAGTTTCAGAATCAGAGATGGACTACATATGATCCATATGTGTAGGAAACCCCGATCTTTTGTTCTGGGCACACTCACGTTTCCTGCTGTCTTAGAGACTATAGAAAGCAGGAAGGTGCCTCTCGCTCTAAAGCAGATTGTGATCCATAGATGAGACTATGCTGTGTGTTTCACTTCAGAAATGGAGTTAAATCCCATGCTCTGTGTCTCCCAACAAGCAAGACTTCGTTTCAGGTAAGTGTAGTCACTTTTCTGCTCAAAGAACTACATCTTTCACTGAGCTCACACGTTTCTCATCTTAACAGACAAGCATTGGATGATAGAGGACCAGTGCTCTCTATCAGTTTCAGAAACAGAGTTGGACTAGATATGGTTTGTATGTGTAAGAAACACCGTTCTTTTGTTCTCAGCAAACTCACGTTTCCTGCTGTCTTAGAGACTCTAGAAAGAAGAGCGTGCTTCTTGTTCTAAACAGAGTGTGATCAATGGATGAGACAATGCTGTGTGTTTCACTTCAGAAATGGAGTTAAATCCCAGGCTCTCAGTCTCCCCACGAGCAAGACTTCGTTTCAGGTAAGGGCAGTCACTTTTTTGCTCAAAGGAACTACATCGTTCACGAAGCTCACACGTTTCTCATCTTAACTGACAAGCATTGGATGTTAGAGGACCAGTGCATTGTATCAGTTTCAGAAGAAGATTTGGACTACATATAGTCCGTATGTGTAGGAAACACCGTTCTTTTGTTCTGGGCACACTCAGATTTCCTGCTGTCTTAGAGACTCTAGAAAGCAAGAGCGTGCTTCTTGCTCTAAAGCAGAGTGTGATCCATGGATGAGAACTATGCTGTATGTTTCCCTTCAGAAATGGAGTGAAATCCTAGGCTCTGTGTCTTCCTACAGGCAAGACTTCGTTTCAGGTAAGGGCAGTCACTTTTCATCTCAAACGAACTACATCGTTCACGAAGCTCACACGTTTCTCATCTTAAGAGACAAACATTGGATGTTAGAGGACCAGTGCTTTGTATCAGTTTCAGAAGCAGAGTTGGACTATATAATGTCTGTATGTGTAGGAAACTCCGTTCTTTTGTTCTCAGCAAAATCACGTTTCCTGCTGTCTTAGAGAGTCTAGAAAGCAAGAGCGTGCTTCTTGTTCTAAAGCAGAGTGTGATCATTGGATTATTACACTGCTGTGTGTTTTAATTCAGAAATGGAGTTAAATCCCAGGCTCTGAGTATTCCTACAAGCAAGACTTCTTTTCAGGTAAGGGCAGTCACTTTTCAGTTCAAAGGAACTATATCGTTCACGAAGCTCACACGTTTCTCATCTTAACAGACAAGCATTGGATTTTAGAGGACCAGTGCTTTGTATCAGTTTCAGAAGCAGAGTTGGACTAGATATGGTTTGTATGTGTAGGAAACACCGTTCTTTGTTCTCAGCAAACTCACGTTTCCTGCTGTCTTAGAGACTCTAGAAAGCAAGAGCGTGCTTCTCGTTCTAAAGCAGAGTGTGATCCATGGATGAAAACTATGCTGTGTGTTTCACATCAGAAAAGGAGTTAAATCCCAGGCTCTGAGTCTCCCTACAAGCAAGACTTCGTTTCAGGTGAGGGCAGTCACTTTTCTGCTCAAACGAACTACATCTTTCACGAAGCTCACACGTTTCTCATCTTAACTGACAAGCATTGGATGTTAGAGGACCAGTCCATTCAATCAGTTTCAGAAGAAGTTTTGGACTACATATAGTCCGTATGTGTACGAAACACCGTTCTTTTATTCTGGGCACACTCAGATTTCCTGCTGTATTAGAGAATCTAGAAAGCAAGAGTGTGCTTCTCGCTCTAAAGCAGATTGTGATCCATGGATGAGAACTATGCTGTGTGTTTCCCTTCAGAAATGGAGTTAAATCTCTTGCTCTGTGTCTTCCTACAGGCAAGACTTCGTTTCAGGTAAGGGCAGTCACTTTTCAGATGAAACGAATTACATCGTTCACGAAGCTCACACGTTTCTCATCTTAACAGAGAAGCATTGGATGTTAGAGGACCAGTGCTTTGTATCAGTTTCAGAAGCAGAGTTGGACTATATAATGTCTGTATGTGTAGGAAACTCCGTTCTTTTGTTCTCAGCACACTCACGTTTCCTGCTGTCTTAGAGACTCTAGAAAGCAAGAGCGTGCTTCTTGTTCTAAAGCAGAGTGTTATCATTGGATTATTACACTGCTGTGTGTTTTACTTCAGAAATGGAGTTAAATCCCAGGCTCTGAGTCTTCCTACAAGCAAGACTTCAAATCAGGTAAGGGCAGTCATTTTTCTGCTCAAACGAACTACATCGTTCATGAAGCTCATACGTTTCCCATCTTAACTGACAAGCATTGGATGTTAGAGGACCAGTGCTTTGTATCAGTTTCAGAAGCAGAGTTGGACTAGATATGGTCCGTATGTGTAGGAAACACCATTCTTTTGTTCTCAGCACACTCACATTTCCTGCTGTCTTAGAGACTCTAGAAAGCAAGAGCGTGCTTCTTGTTCTAAAGCAGAGTGTGATCAATGGATGAGACAATGCTGTGTGTTTCCCTTCAGAAATGGAGTTAAATCCCAGGCTCTGTGTCTTACTACAAGCAAGACTTCGTTTCAGGTAAGGGCAGTCACTTTTCAGTTCAAAGGAACTACATCATTCATAAAGCTCACACGTTTCTCATCTTAACTGACAAGCATTGGATGTTAGAGGACCAGTGCATTCTATCAGTTTCAGAAGAAGATTTGGACTACATATAGTCCGTATGTGTAGGAAACACCGTTCTTTTGTTCTGGGCACACTCAGATTTCCTGCTGTCTTAGAGACCCTAGAAAGCAAGAGTGTGCTTCTTGCTCTAAAGCAGAGTGTGATCCATGGATGAGAACTATGCTGTGTGTTTCACTTCAGAAATGGAGTTAAATCCCAGGCTCTGAGTCTTCCTACAAGCAAGACTTCGTTTCAGGTAAGGGCAGTCACTTTTCTGCTCAAATGAACTACATCGTTCACGAAGCTCTCACGTTTCTATCTTATCTCACAAGCCTTGGATGTTAGAGGACCAGTGCTTTGTATCAGTTTCAGAAGAAGAGTTGGACTAGATATGGTCCATATGTGTAGGAAACACCGTTCTTTTATTCGGGGCACACTCATATTTCCTGCTGTCTTACAGACTCTAGAAAGCAAAAGTGTGCTTCTCGCTCTAAAGCAGAGTGTGATCCATGGATGAAAACTATGCTCTATGTTTCCCTTCAGAAAAGTAGTTAAATCCCAGGCTCTATGTCTTCCTACAAGCAGGACTTCGTTTCAGGTAAGGGCAGTCACTTTTCAGCTCAAACGAACTACATCGTTCACTGAGCTCACACGTTTCTCATCTTAACTGACAAGCATTGGATGTTAGAGGACCAGTGCTTTATATCTGTTTCAGAAGCAGAGTTGGACTACATATGGTCCATAGGTGTAGGAAACACCGTTCTTTTGTTCTCAGCACACTCACGTTTCCTGCTGTCTTAGAGACTTTAGTAAGCAAGAGCGTGCTTCTCCCTCTAAAGCAGAGTGTGATCCATAGAAGAAAACTATGCTGTGTGTTTCCCTTCAGAAAAGGAGTTAAATCCCAGGCTCTATGTCTTCCTACAAGCAAGATTTCGTTTCAGGTAAAGGCAGTCACTTTTCAGCTCAAACGAACTACATCTTTCACGGAGCTCACACGTTTCTCATCTTAACAGACAAGCATTGGATGTTAGAGGACCAGTGCTTTGCATCAGTTTCAGAAGCAGAGTTGGACTAGATATGGTCCCTATGTGTAGGAAACACCGTTCTTTTGTTCTCAGCAAACTCACGTTTCCTGCTGTCTTAGAGACTCTAGAAAGCAAAAGCATGCTTCTTGTTCTAAAGCAGAGTGTGATCAATGGATGAGAACACTGCTGTGTGTTTCACTTCAGAAATGGAGTTAAATCCCAGGCTCTGAGTCTTCCTACAAGCAAGACTTCGTTTCAGGTAAGGGCAGTCAGTTTTCTGCTCAAACGAACTACATCGTTCACGATGCTCACGCGTTTCTCATCTTAACTGACAAGCATTAGATGTTACAGGACCAGTGCTTTGTATCAGTTTCAGAAGAAGAGTTGGACTATATAATGTCCGTATGTGTAGAAAACATCGTTCATTTGTTGTCAGCACACTCACGTTTCCTGCTGTCCTAGAGACTCTAGAAAGCAAGTGCATGCTTCTCGCTCTAAAGCAGAGTGTGGTCCATGGATGAAAACTATGCTGTTTGTTTCCCTTCAGAAAAGTAGTTAAATCCCAGGCTCTATGTCTTCCTACAAGCAAGAATTCGTTCCAGGTAAGGGCAGTCACTTTTCAGCTCAAACGAACTACATCTTTCACGGAGCTCACACGTTTCTCATCTTAACAGACAAGCATTGGATGTCAGAGGACCAGTGCTTTGTATCAGTTTCAGAAGCAGAGTTGGATGAGATATGGTCCGTATGTGTAGGAACCACCGTTCTTTTTTTCTCAGCAAACTCTCGTTTCCTGCTGTCTTAGAGACTCTAGAAAGCAAAAGCATGCTTCTTGTTCTAAAGCAGAGTGTGTTAAATGGATGAGACGATGCTGTGTGTTTCACTTCAGAACTGGAATTAAATCCCATGCTCTGAGTCTCCCTCCAAGCATGACTTCGTTTAAGGTAAGGTCATTCACTTTTCTGCTCAACGAACTACTTCGTTCACGAAGCTCACACGTTTCTCATCTTAACTGACAAACATTGGATGTTAGAGGACCAGTGCATTGTATCAGTTTCAGAAGAAGGTTTGGACTACATATAATCAGTATGTGTAGGAAACACCGTTCTTTTGTTCTGGGCACACTCAGATTTCCTTCTGTATTAGAGACTCTAGAAAGCAAGAGCGTGCTTCTCGCTCTAAAGCAGAGTGTGATCCATGGATGAGAACTATGCTGTATGTTTCCCTTCAGAAATGGAGTGAAATCCTATGCTCTGTGTCTTCCTACAGGCAAGACTTCGTTTCAGGTAAGGGCAGTCACTTTTCAGCTCAAACGAACTACATCGTTCACGAAGCTCACACGTTTCTCATCTTAAGAGACAAACATTGGATGTTAGAGGACCAGTGCTTTGTATCAGTTTCAGAAGCAGAGTTGGACTATATAATGTCTGTATGTGTAGGAAACTCCGTTCTTTTGTTCTCAGCAAAATCACGTTTCCTGCTGTCTTAGAGAGTCTAGAAAGCAAGAGCGTGCTTCTTGTTCTAAAGCAGAGTGTGATCATTGGATTATTACACTGCTGTGTGTTTTAATTCAGAATTGGAGTTAAATCCCAGGCTCTGAGTATTCCTACAAGCAAGACTTCTTTTCAGGTAAGGGCAGTCACTTTTCAGTTCAAAGGAACTATATCGTTCACGAAGCTCACACGTTTCTCATCTTAACAGACAAGCATTGGATTTTAGAGGACCAGTGCTTTGTATCAGTTTCAGAAGCAGAGTTGGACTAGATATGGTTTGTATGTGTAGGAAATACCATTCTTTTGTTCTCAGCAAACTCACGTTTCCTGCTGTCTTAGAGACCCTGGAAAGCAAGAGCGTGCTTCTTGTTCTAAAGCAGAGTGTGATTAATGGATGAAAACTATGCTGTGTGTTTCACATCAGAAAAGGATTTAAATCCCAGGCTCTGAGTCTCCCTACAAGCAAGACTTCGTTTCAGGTGAGGGCAGTCACTTTTCTGCTCAAACGAACTACATCTTTCACGAAGCTCACACGTTTCTCATCTTAACTGACCAGCATTGGATGTTAGAGGACCAGTCCATTCAATCAGTTTCAGAAGAAGTTTTGGACTACATATAGTCCTTATGTGTACGAAACACCGTTCTTTTATTCTGGGCACACTCAGATTTCCTGCTGTATTAGAGAATCTAGAAAGCAAGAGTGTGCTTCTCGCTCTAAAGCAGAGTGTGATCCATGGATGAGAACTATGCTCTGTGTTAACCTTCAGAAATGGAGTTAAATCCCAGGCTCTGAGTCTTCTTACAAGCAAGACTTCGATTCAGGTAAGGGCAGTCACTTTTCAGCTCAAACGAACTACATCGTTCACTGAGCTCACATGGTTCTCATCTTAACTGACAAGCATTGGATGTTATAGGGTCAGTGCTTTGTATCAGTTTCAGAATCAGAGATGGACTACATATGATCCATATGTGTAGGAAACCCCGATCTTTTGTTCTGGGCACACTCACGTTTCCTGCTGTCTTAGAGACTATAGAAAGCAGGAAGGTGCCTCTCGCTCTAAAGCAGATTGTGATCCATAGATGAGACTATGCTGTGTGTTTCACTTCAGAAATGGAGTTAAATCCCATGCTCTGTGTCTCCCAACAAGCAAGACTTCGTTTCAGGTAAGTGTAGTCACTTTTCTGCTCAAAGAACTACATCTTTCACTGAGCTCACACGTTTCTCATCTTAACAGACAAGCATTGGATGATAGAGGACCAGTGCTCTCTATCAGTTTCAGAAACAGAGTTGGACTAGATATGGTTTGTATGTGTAAGAAACACCGTTCTTTTGTTCTCAGCAAACTCACGTTTCCTGCTGTCTTAGAGACTCTAGAAAGAAGAGCGTGCTTCTTGTTCTAAACAGAGTGTGATCAATGGATGAGACAATGCTGTGTGTTTCACTTCAGAAATGGAGTTAAATCCCAGGCTCTCAGTCTCCCCACGAGCAAGACTTCGTTTCAGGTAAGGGCAGTCACTTTTTTGCTCAAAGGAACTACATCGTTCACGAAGCTCACACGTTTCTCATCTTAACTGACAAGCATTGGATGTTAGAGGACCAGTGCATTGTATCAGTTTCAGAAGAAGATTTGGACTACATATAGTCCGTATGTGTAGGAAACACCGTTCTTTTGTTCTGGGCACACTCAGATTTCCTGCTGTCTTAGAGACTCTAGAAAGCAAGAGCGTGCTTCTTGCTCTAAAGCAGAGTGTGATCCATGGATGAGAACTATGCTGTATGTTTCCCTTCAGAAATGGAGTGAAATCCTAGGCTCTGTGTCTTCCTACAGGCAAGACTTCGTTTCAGGTAAGGGCAGTCACTTTTCATCTCAAACGAACTACATCGTTCACGAAGCTCACACGTTTCTCATCTTAAGAGACAAACATTGGATGTTAGAGGACCAGTGCTTTGTATCAGTTTCAGAAGCAGAGTTGGACTATATAATGTCTGTATGTGTAGGAAACTCCGTTCTTTTGTTCTCAGCAAAATCACGTTTCCTGCTGTCTTAGAGAGTCTAGAAAGCAAGAGCGTGCTTCTTGTTCTAAAGCAGAGTGTGATCATTGGATTATTACACTGCTGTGTGTTTTAATTCAGAAATGGAGTTAAATCCCAGGCTCTGAGTATTCCTACAAGCAAGACTTCTTTTCAGGTAAGGGCAGTCACTTTTCAGTTCAAAGGAACTATATCGTTCACGAAGCTCACACGTTTCTCATCTTAACAGACAAGCATTGGATTTTAGAGGACCAGTGCTTTGTATCAGTTTCAGAAGCAGAGTTGGACTAGATATGGTTTGTATGTGTAGGAAACACCGTTCTTTGTTCTCAGCAAACTCACGTTTCCTGCTGTCTTAGAGACTCTAGAAAGCAAGAGCGTGCTTCTCGTTCTAAAGCAGAGTGTGATCCATGGATGAAAACTATGCTGTGTGTTTCACATCAGAAAAGGAGTTAAATCCCAGGCTCTGAGTCTCCCTACAAGCAAGACTTCGTTTCAGGTGAGGGCAGTCACTTTTCTGCTCAAACGAACTACATCTTTCACGAAGCTCACACGTTTCTCATCTTAACTGACAAGCATTGGATGTTAGAGGACCAGTCCATTCAATCAGTTTCAGAAGAAGTTTTGGACTACATATAGTCCGTATGTGTACGAAACACCGTTCTTTTATTCTGGGCACACTCAGATTTCCTGCTGTATTAGAGAATCTAGAAAGCAAGAGTGTGCTTCTCGCTCTAAAGCAGATTGTGATCCATGGATGAGAACTATGCTGTGTGTTTCCCTTCAGAAATGGAGTTAAATCTCTTGCTCTGTGTCTTCCTACAGGCAAGACTTCGTTTCAGGTAAGGGCAGTCACTTTTCAGATGAAACGAATTACATCGTTCACGAAGCTCACACGTTTCTCATCTTAACAGAGAAGCATTGGATGTTAGAGGACCAGTGCTTTGTATCAGTTTCAGAAGCAGAGTTGGACTATATAATGTCTGTATGTGTAGGAAACTCCGTTCTTTTGTTCTCAGCACACTCACGTTTCCTGCTGTCTTAGAGACTCTAGAAAGCAAGAGCGTGCTTCTTGTTCTAAAGCAGAGTGTTATCATTGGATTATTACACTGCTGTGTGTTTTACTTCAGAAATGGAGTTAAATCCCAGGCTCTGAGTCTTCCTACAAGCAAGACTTCAAATCAGGTAAGGGCAGTCATTTTTCTGCTCAAACGAACTACATCGTTCATGAAGCTCATACGTTTCCCATCTTAACTGACAAGCATTGGATGTTAGAGGACCAGTGCTTTGTATCAGTTTCAGAAGCAGAGTTGGACTAGATATGGTCCGTATGTGTAGGAAACACCATTCTTTTGTTCTCAGCACACTCACATTTCCTGCTGTCTTAGAGACTCTAGAAAGCAAGAGCGTGCTTCTTGTTCTAAAGCAGAGTGTGATCAATGGATGAGACAATGCTGTGTGTTTCCCTTCAGAAATGGAGTTAAATCCCAGGCTCTGTGTCTTACTACAAGCAAGACTTCGTTTCAGGTAAGGGCAGTCACTTTTCAGTTCAAAGGAACTACATCATTCATAAAGCTCACACGTTTCTCATCTTAACTGACAAGCATTGGATGTTAGAGGACCAGTGCATTCTATCAGTTTCAGAAGAAGATTTGGACTACATATAGTCCGTATGTGTAGGAAACACCGTTCTTTTGTTCTGGGCACACTCAGATTTCCTGCTGTCTTAGAGACCCTAGAAAGCAAGAGTGTGCTTCTTGCTCTAAAGCAGAGTGTGATCCATGGATGAGAACTATGCTGTGTGTTTCACTTCAGAAATGGAGTTAAATCCCAGGCTCTGAGTCTTCCTACAAGCAAGACTTCGTTTCAGGTAAGGGCAGTCACTTTTCTGCTCAAATGAACTACATCGTTCACGAAGCTCCCACGTTTCTATCTTATCTCACAAGCCTTGGATGTTAGAGGACCAGTGCTTTGTATCAGTTTCAGAAGAAGAGTTGGACTAGATATGGTCCATATGTGTAGGAAACACCGTTCTTTTATTCGGGGCACACTCATATTTCCTGCTGTCTTACAGACTCTAGAAAGCAAAAGTGTGCTTCTCGCTCTAAAGCAGAGTGTGATCCATGGATGAAAACTATGCTCTATGTTTCCCTTCAGAAAAGTAGTTAAATCCCAGGCTCTATGTCTTCCTACAAGCAGGACTTCGTTTCAGGTAAGGGCAGTCACTTTTCAGCTCAAACGAACTACATCGTTCACTGAGCTCACACGTTTCTCATCTTAACTGACAAGCATTGGATGTTAGAGGACCAGTGCTTTATATCTGTTTCAGAAGCAGAGTTGGACTACATATGGTCCATAGGTGTAGGAAACACCGTTCTTTTGTTCTCAGCACACTCACGTTTCCTGCTGTCTTAGAGACTTTAGTAAGCAAGAGCGTGCTTCTCCCTCTAAAGCAGAGTGTGATCCATAGAAGAAAACTATGCTGTGTGTTTCCCTTCAGAAAAGGAGTTAAATCCCAGGCTCTATGTCTTCCTACAAGCAAGATTTCGTTTCAGGTAAAGGCAGTCACTTTTCAGCTCAAACGAACTACATCTTTCACGGAGCTCACACGTTTCTCATCTTAACAGACAAGCATTGGATGTTAGAGGACCAGTGCTTTGCATCAGTTTCAGAAGCAGAGTTGGACTAGATATGGTCCCTATGTGTAGGAAACACCGTTCTTTTGTTCTCAGCAAACTCACGTTTCCTGCTGTCTTAGAGACTCTAGAAAGCAAAAGCATGCTTCTTGTTCTAAAGCAGAGTGTGATCAATGGATGAGAACACTGCTGTGTGTTTCACTTCAGAAATGGAGTTAAATCCCAGGCTCTGAGTCTTCCTACAAGCAAGACTTCGTTTCAGGTAAGGGCAGTCAGTTTTCTGCTCAAACGAACTACATCGTTCACGATGCTCACGCGTTTCTCATCTTAACTGACAAGCATTAGATGTTACAGGACTAGTGCTTTGTATCAGTTTCAGAAGAAGAGTTGGACTATATAATGTCCGTATGTGTAGAAAACATCGTTCATTAGTTGTCAGCACACTCACGTTTCCTGCTGTCCTAGAGACTCTAGAAAGCAAGAGCGTGCTTCTCGCTCTAAAGCAGAGTGTGGTCCATGGATGAAAACTATGCTGTTTGTTTCCCTTCAGAAAAGTAGTTAAATCCCAGGCTCTATGTCTTCCTACAAGCAAGAATTCGTTCCAGGTGAGGGCAGTCACTTTTCAGCTCAAACGAACTACATCTTTCACGGAGCTCACACGTTTCTCATCTTAACAGACAAGCATTGGATGTCAGAGGACCAGTGCTTTGTATCAGTTTCAGAAGCAGAGTTGGATGAGATATGGTCCGTATGTGTAGGAACCACCGTTCTTTTTTTCTCAGCAAACTCTCGTTTCCTGCTGTCTTAGAGACTCTAGAAAGCAAAAGCATGCTTCTTGTTCTAAAGCAGAGTGTGTTAAATGGATGAGACAATGCTGTGTGTTTCACTTCAGAACTGGAATTAAATCCCATGCTCTGAGTCTCCCTCCAAGCATGACTTCGTTTAAGGTAAGGTCATTCACTTTTCTGCTCAACGAACTACTTCGTTCACGAAGCTCACACGTTTCTCATCTTAACTGACAAACATTGGATGTTAGAGGACCAGTGCATTGTATCAGTTTCAGAAGAAGGTTTGGACTACATATAATCAGTATGTGTAGGAAACACCGTTCTTTTGTTCTGGGCACACTCAGATTTCCTTCTGTATTAGAGACTCTAGAAAGCAAGAGCGTGCTTCTCGCTCTAAAGCAGAGTGTGATCCATGGATGAGAACTATGCTGTATGTTTCCCTTCAGAAATGGAGTGAAATCCTAGGCTCTGTGTCTTCCTACAGGCAAGACTTCGTTTCAGGTAAGGGCAGTCACTTTTCAGCTCAAACGAACTACATCGTTCACGAAGCTCACACGTTTCTCATCTTAAGAGACAAACATTGGATGTTAGAGGACCAGTGCTTTGTATCAGTTTCAGAAGCAGAGTTGGACTATATAATGTCTGTATGTGTAGGAAACTCCGTTCTTTTGTTCTCAGCAAAATCACGTTTCCTGCTGTCTTAGAGAGTCTAGAAAGCAAGAGCGTGCTTCTTGTTCTAAAGCAGAGTGTGATCATTGGATTATTACACTGCTGTGTGTTTTAATTCAGAATTGGAGTTAAATCCCAGGCTCTGAGTATTCCTACAAGCAAGACTTCTTTTCAGGTAAGGGCAGTCACTTTTCAGTTCAAAGGAACTATATCGTTCACGAAGCTCACACGTTTCTCATCTTAACAGACAAGCATTGGATTTTAGAGGACCAGTGCTTTGTATCAGTTTCAGAAGCAGAGTTGGACTAGATATGGTTTGTATGTGTAGGAAATACCATTCTTTTGTTCTCAGCAAACTCAAGTTTCCTGCTGTCTTAGAGACCCTGGAAAGCAAGAGCGTGCTTCTTGTTCTAAAGCAGAGTGTGATTAATGGATGAAAACTATGCTGTGTGTTTCACATCAGAAAAGGAGTTAAATCCCAGGCTCTGAGTCTCCCTACAAGCAAGACTTCGTTTCAGGTGAGGGCAGTCACTTTTCTGCTCAAACGAACTACATCTTTCACGAAGCTCACACGTTTCTCATCTTAACTGACAAGCATTGGATGTTAGAGGACCAGTCCATTCAATCAGTTTCAGAAGAAGTTTTGGACTACATATAGTCCTTATGTGTACGAAACACCGTTCTTTTATTCTGGGCACACTCAGATTTCCTGCTGTATTAGAGAATCTAGAAAGCAAGAGTGTGCTTCTCGCTCTAAAGCAGAGTGTGATCCATGGATGAGAACTATGCTCTGTGTTAACCTTCAGAAATGGAGTTAAATCCCAGGCTCTGAGTCTTCTTACAAGCAAGACTTCGATTCAGGTAAGGGCAGTCACTTTTCAGCTCAAACGAACTACATCGTTCACTGAGCTCACATGGTTCTCATCTTAACTGACAAGCATTGGATGTTATAGGGTCAGTGCTTTGTATCAGTTTCAGAATCAGAGATGGACTACATATGATCCATATGTGTAGGAAACCCCGATCTTTTGTTCTGGGCACACTCACGTTTCCTGCTGTCTTAGAGACTATAGAAAGCAGGAAGGTGCCTCTCGCTCTAAAGCAGATTGTGATCCATAGATGAGACTATGCTGTGTGTTTCACTTCAGAAATGGAGTTAAATCCCATGCTCTGTGTCTCCCAACAAGCAAGACTTCGTTTCAGGTAAGTGTAGTCACTTTTCTGCTCAAAGAACTACATCTTTCACTGAGCTCACACGTTTCTCATCTTAACAGACAAGCATTGGATGATAGAGGACCAGTGCTCTCTATCAGTTTCAGAAACAGAGTTGGACTAGATATGGTTTGTATGTGTAAGAAACACCGTTCTTTTGTTCTCAGCAAACTCACGTTTCCTGCTGTCTTAGAGACTCTAGAAAGAAGAGCGTGCTTCTTGTTCTAAACAGAGTGTGATCAATGGATGAGACAATGCTGTGTGTTTCACTTCAGAAATGGAGTTAAATCCCAGGCTCTCAGTCTCCCCACGAGCAAGACTTCGTTTCAGGTAAGGGCAGTCACTTTTTTGCTCAAAGGAACTACATCGTTCACGAAGCTCACACGTTTCTCATCTTAACTGACAAGCATTGGATGTTAGAGGACCAGTGCATTGTATCAGTTTCAGAAGAAGATTTGGACTACATATAGTCCGTATGTGTAGGAAACACCGTTCTTTTGTTCTGGGCACACTCAGATTTCCTGCTGTCTTAGAGACTCTAGAAAGCAAGAGCGTGCTTCTTGCTCTAAAGCAGATTGTGATCCATGGATGAGAACTATGCTGTGTGTTTCCCTTCAGAAATGGAGTTAAATCTCTTGCTCTGTGTCTTCCTACAGGCAAGACTTCGTTTCAGGTAAGGGCAGTCACTTTTCAGATCAAACGAATTACATCGTTCACGAAGCTCACACGTTTCTCATCTTAACTGACAAGCATTGGATGTTAGAGGACCAGTGCATTGTATCAGTTTCAAAAGAAGATTTGGACTACATATAGTCCGTATGTGTAGGAAACACCATTCTTTTGTTCTGGGCACACTCAGATTTCCTGCTGTATTACAGAATCTAGAAAGCAAGAGTATGATTCTCGCTCTAAAGCAGAGTGTGATCCATGGATGAGAACTATGCTGTGTGTTTCCCCTCAGAAATAGAGTTAAATCCCAGGCTCTGTGTCTTCCTACAAGCAAGACTTCGTTTCAGGTAAGGGCAGTCACTTTTCAGCTCAAACGAACTACATCTTTCACTGAGCTCACACGTTTCTCATCTTAACAGACAAGCATTGGATGTTAGAGGACCAGTGCTTTGTATCAGTTTCAAAAGCAGAGTTGGACTAGATATGTCCCGTATGTGTAGGAAACACCGTTCTTTTGTTCTCAGCACACTCACGTTTCCTGCTGTCTTAGAGACTTTAGAAAGCAAGAGCGTGCTTCTTGCTCTAAAGCAGATTGTGATCCATGGATGAGAACTATGCTCTGTGTTTCCCTTCAGAAATGGAGTTAAATCTCTTGCTCTGTGTCTTCCTACAGGCAAGACTTCGTTTCAGGTAAGGGCAGTCACTTTTCAGATCAAACGAATTACATCGTTCACGAAGCTCACACGTTTCTCATCTTAACAGAGAAGCATTGGATGTTAGAGGACCAGTGCTTTGTATCAGTTTCAGAAGCAGAGTTGGACTATATAATGTCTGTATGTGTAGGAAACTCGGTTCTTTTGTTCTCAGCACACTCATGTTTCCTGCTGTCTTAGAGACTCTAGAAAGCAAGAGCGTGCTTCTTGTTCTAAAGCAGAGTGTTATCATTGGATTATTACACTGCTGTGTGTTTTACTTCAGAAATGGAGTTAAATCCCAGGCTCTGAGTCTTCCTACAAGCAAGACTTCAAATCAGGTAAGGGCAGTCACTTTTCTGCTCAAACGAACTACATCGTTCATGAAGCTCATACGTTTCCCATCTTAACTGACAAGCATTGGATGTTAGAGGGTCATTGCTTTGTATCAGTTTCAGAAGCAGATTTGGACTACATATGGTCCGTATGTGTAGGAAACACCGTTCTTTGGTTCTGGGCACACTCAGATTTCCTGCTGTATTAGAGACTCTAGAAAGTAAGAGTGTTCTTCTCGCTCTAAAGCAGAGTGTGATCCATGGATGAGAACTATGCTGTGTGTTTCCCCTCAGAAATGGAGTTAAATCCCAGGCTCTGTGTCTTCCTACAAGCAAGACTTCGTTTCAGGTAAGGGCAATCATTTTCAGCTCAAACGAACATCTTTCACAGAGCTCACACGTTTCTCATCTTAACAGACAAGCATTGGATGTTAGAGGACCAGTGCTTTGTATCAGTTTCAGAAGCAGAGTTGGACTAGATATGGTCTGTATGTGTAGGAAACACCATTCTTTTGTTCTCAGCACACTCACGTTTCCTGCTGTCTTAGAGACTCTAGAAAGCAAGAGCGTGCTTCTTGTTCTAAAGCAGAGTGTGATCAATGGATGAGACAATGCTGTGTGTTTCCCTTCAGAAATGGAGTTAAATCCCAGGCTCTGTGTCTTACTACAAGCAAGACTTCGTTTCAGGTAAGGGCAGTCACTTTTCAGTTCAAAGGAACTACATCATTCATAAAGCTCACACGTTTCTCATCTTAACTGACAAGCATTGGATGTTAGAGGACCAGTGCATTCTAACAGTTTCAGAAGAAGATTTGGACTACATATAGTCCGTATGTGTAGGAAACACCGTTTTTTAGTTCTGGGCACACTCAGATTTCCTGCTGTCTTAGAGACCCTAGAAAGCAAGAGTGTGCTTCTTGCTCTAAAGCAGAGTGTGATCCATGGATGAGAACTATGCTGTGTGTTTCACTTCAGAAATGGAGTTAAATCCCAGGCTCTGAGTCTTCCTACAAGCAAGACTTCGTTTCAGGTAAGGGCAGTCACTTTTCTGCTCAAATGAACTACATCGTTCACGAAGCTCCCACGTTTCTCATCTTATCTCACAAGCATTGGATGTTAGAGGACCAGTGCTTTGTATCAGTTTCAGAAGAAGAGTTGGACTAGATATGGTCCCTAGGTGTAGGAAACACCGTTCTTTTGTTCTCAGCACACTCACGTTTCCTGCTGTCTTAGAGACTTTAGTAAGCAAGAGCGTGCTTCTCCCTCTAAAGCAGAGTGTGATCCATAGAAGAAAACTATGCTGTGTGTTTCCCTTCAGAAAAGGAGTTAAATCCCAGGCTCTATGTCTTCCTACAAGCAAGATTTCGTTTCAGGTAAAGGCAGTCACTTTTCAGCTCAAACGAACTACATCTTTCACGGAGCTCACACGTTTCTCATCTTAACAGACAAGCATTGGATGTTAGAGGACCAGTGCTTTGCATCAGTTTCAGAAGCAGAGTTGGACTAGATATGGTCCCTATGTGTAGGAAACACCGTTCTTTTGTTCTCAGCAAACTCACGTTTCCTGCTGTCTTAGAGACTCTAGAAAGCAAAAGCATGCTTCTTGTTCTAAAGCAGAGTGTGATCAATGGGTGAGAACACTGCTGTGTGTTTCACTTCAGAAATGGAGTTAAATCCCAGGCTCTGAGTCTTCCTACAAGCAAGACTTCGTTTCAGGTAAGGGCAGTCAGTTTTCTGCTCAAACGAACTAAATCGTTCACGATGCTCACGCATTTCTCATCTTAACTGACAAGCATTAGATGTTACAGGACCAGTGCTTTGTATCAGTTTCAGAAGAAGAGTTGGACTATATAATGTCCGTATGTGTAGAAAACATCGTTCATTTGTTGTCAGCACACTCACGTTTCCTGCTGTCCTAGAGACTCTAGAAAGCAAGAGCGTGCTTCTCGCTCTCAAGCAGAGTGTGATCCATGGATGAGAACTATGCTGTATGTTTCCCTTCAGAAATGGAGTGAAATCCTAGGCTCTGTGTCTTCCTACAGGCAAGACTTCGTTTCAGGTAAGGGCAGTCACTTTTCAGCTCAAACGAACTACATCGTTCACGAAGCTCACACGTTTCTCATCTTAAGAGACAAACATTGGATGTTAGAGGACCAGTGCTTTGTATCAGTTTCAGAAGCAGAGTTGGACTATATAATGTCTGTATGTGTAGGAAACTCTGTTCTTTTATTCTCAGCAAAATCACGTTTCCTGCTGTCTTAGAGAGTCTAGAAAGCAAGAGCGTGCTTCTTGTTCTAAAGCAGAGTGTGATCATTGGATTATTACACTGCTGTGTGTTTTAATTCAGAAATGGAGTTAAATCCCAGGCTCTGAGTATTCCTACAAGCAAGACTTCTTTTCAGGTAAGGGCAGTCACTTTTCAGTTCAAAGGAACTATATCGTTCACGAAGCTCACACGTTTCTCATCTTAACAGACAAGCATTGGATTTTAGAGGACCAGTGCTTTGTATCAGTTTCAGAAGCAGAGTTGGACTAGATATGGTTTGTATGAGTAGGAAACACCGTTCTTTGTTCTCAGCAAACTCACGTTTCCTGCTGTCTTAGAGACTCTAGAAAGCAAGAGCGTGCAACTCGTTCTAAAGCAGAGTGTGATCCATGGATGAAAACTATGCTGTGTGTTTCACATCAGAAAAGGAGTTAAATCCCAGGCTCTGAGTCTCCCTACAAGCAAGACTTCGTTTCAGGTGAGGGCAGTCACTTTTCTGCTCAAACGAACTACATCTTTCACGAAGCTCACACGTTTCTCATCTTAACTGACAAGCATTGGATGTTAGAGGACCAGTCCATTCAATCAGTTTCAGAAGAAGTTTTGGACTACATATAGTCCGTATGTGTACGAAACACCGTTCTTTTATTCTGGGCACACTCAGATTTCCTGCTGTATTAGAGAATCTAGAAAGCAAGAGTGTGCTTCTCGCTCTAAAGCAGATTGTGATCCATGGATGAGAACTATGCTGTGTGTTTCCCTTCAGAAATGGAGTTAAATCTCTTGCTCTGTGTCTTCCTACAGGCAAGACTTCGTTTCAGGTAAGGGCAGTCACTTTTCAGATGAAACGAATTACATCGTTCACGAAGCTCACACGTTTCTCATCTTAACAGAGAAGCATTGGATGTTAGAGGACCAGTGCTTTGTATCAGTTTCAGAAGCAGAGTTGGATTATATAATGTCTGTATGTGTAGGAAACTCCGTTCTTTTGTTCTCAGCACACTCACGTTTCCTGCTGTCTTAGAGACTCTAGAAAGCAAGAGCGTGCTTCTTGTTCTAAAGCAGAGTGTTATCATTGGATTATTACACTGCTGTGTGTTTTACTTCAGAAATGGAGTTAAATCCCAGGCTCTGAGTCTTCCTACAAGCAAGACTTAAAATCAGGTAAGGGCAGTCATTTTTCTGCTCAAACGAACTACATCGTTCATGAAGCTCATACGTTTCCCATCTTAACTGACAAGCATTGGATGTTAGAGGGTCTTTGCTTTGTATCAGTTTCAGAAGCAGATTTGGACTACATATGGTCCGTATGTGTAGGAAACACCGTTCTTTGGTTCTGGGCACACTCAGATTTCCTGCTGTATTAGAGACTCTAGAAAGTAAGAGTGTTCTTCTCGCTCTAAAGCAGAGTGTGATCCATGGATGAGAACTATGCTGTGTGTTTCCCCTCAGAAATGGAGTTAAATCCCAGGCTCTGTGTCTTCCTACAAGCAAGACTTCGTTTCAGGTAAGGGCAATCATTTTCAGCTCAAACGAACATCTTTCACTGAGCTCACACGTTTCTCATCTTAACAGACAAGCATTGGATGTTAGAGGACCAGTGCTTTGTATCAGTTTCAGAAGCAGAGTTGGACTAGATATGGTCCGTATGTGTAGGAAACACCATTCTTTGGTTCTCAGCACACTCACGTTTCCTGCTGTCTTAGAGACTCTAGAAAGCAAGAGCGTGCTTCTTGTTCTAAAGCAGAGTGTGATCAATGGATGAGACAATGCTGTGTGTTTCCCTTCAGAAATGGAGTTAAATGCCAGGCTCTGTGTCTTACTACAAGCAAGACTTCGGTTCAGGTAAGGGCAGTCACTTTTCAGTTCAAAGGAACTACATCATTCATAAAGCTCACACGTTTCTCATCTTAACTGACAAGCATTGGATGTTAGAGGACCAGTGCATTCTATCAGTTTCAGAAGAAGATTTGGACTACATATAGTCCGTATGTGTAGGAAACACCGTTCTTTTGTTCTGGGCACACTCAGATTTCCTGCTGTCTTAGAGACCCTAGAAAGCAAGAGTGTGCTTCTTGCTCTAAAGCAGAGTGTGATCCATGGATGAGAACTATGCTGTGTGTTTCACTTCAGAAATGGAGTTAAATCCCAGGCTCTGAGTCTTCCTACAAGCAAGACTTCGTTTCAGGTAAGGGCAGTCACTTTTCTGCTCAAATGAACTACATCGTTCACGATGCTGACACGTTTCTCAATTTACCTGACAAGCATTGGATGTTAGAGGACGAGTGCTTTGTATCAGTTTCAGAAGAAGAGTTGGACTATATAATGTCCGTATGTGTTGGAAACACCGATCTTTTGTTCTCAGCACACTCACGTTTCCTGCTGTCTTAGAGACTCTAGAAAGCAAGAGCGTGCTTCTCGCTCTAAAGCAGAGTGTGTTCCATGGATGAGAACTATGCTGTGTGTTTACCTTCAGAAATGGAGTTAAATCCCAGGCTCTGAGTCTTTCTACAAGCAAGACTTCTTTTCAGGTAAGGGCAGTCAGTTTTCTGCTCAAAAGAACTACATCGTTCATGAAGCTCACACGTTTCTCCTCTTAATTGACTAGCATTGGATGTTAGAGGACCAGTGCTTTGTATCAGTTTAAGAAGCAGAGTTGGACTAGATATGGTCGGTATATGCAGGAAACACCGTTCTTTTGTTCTCAGCACACTCACGTTTCCTGCTGTCTTAGAGATTCTAGAAAGCAAGAGCGTGCTTCTTGTTCTAAAGCAGAGTGTGATCAATGGATGAGACAATGCTGTGTGTTTCACTTCAGAAATGGAGTTAAATCCCATGCTCTGAGTCTCCCTACAAGCAAGACTTCGTTTAAGGTAAGGTCATTCACTTTTCTGCTCAACGAACTACTTCGTTCACGAAGCTCACACGTTTCTCATCTTAACTGACAAACATTGGATGTTAGAGGACCAGTGCATTGTATCAGTTTCAGAAGAAGGTTTGGACTACATATAATCAGTATGTGTAGGAAACACCGTTCTTTTGTTCTGGGCACACTCAGATTTCCTTCTGTATTAGAGACTCTAGAAAGCAAGAGCGTGCTTCTCGCTCTAAAGCAGAGTGTGATCCATGGATGAGAACTATGCTGTATGTTTCCCTTCAGAAATGGAGTGAAATCCTAGGCTCTGTGTCTTCCTACAGGCAAGACTTCGTTTCAGGTAAGGGCAGTCACTTTTCAGCTCAAACGAACTACATCGTTCACGAAGCTCACACGTTTCTCAACTTAAGAGACAAACATTGGATGTTAGAGGACCAGTGCTTTGTATCAGTTTCAGAAGCAGAGTTGGACTATATAATGTCTGTATGTGTAGGAAACTCCGTTCTTTTGTTCTCAGCAAAATCACGTTTCCTGCTGTCTTAGAGAGTCTAGAAAGCAAGAGCGTGCTTCTTGTTCTAAAGCAGAGTGTGATCATTGGATTATTACACTGCTGTGTGTTTTAATTCAGAAATGGAGTTAAATCCCAGGCTCTGAGTATTCCTACAAGCAAGACTTCTTTTCAGGTAAGGGCAGTCACTTTTCAGTTCAAAGGAACTATATCGTTCACGAAGCTCACACGTTTCTCATCTTAACAGACAAGCATTGGATTTTAGAGGACCAGTGCTTTGTATCAGTTTCAGAAGCAGAGTTGGACTAGATATGGTTTGTATGTGTAGGAAACACCGTTCTTTGTTCTCAGCAAACTCACGTTTCCTGCTGTCTTAGAGACTCTAGAAAGCAAGAGCGTGCTTCTCGTTCTAAAGCAGAGTGTGATCCATGGATGAAAACTATGCTGTGTGTTTCACATCAGAAAAGGAGTTAAATCCCAGGCTCTGAGTCTCCCTACAAGCAAGACTTCGTTTCAGGTGAGGGCAGTCACTTTTCTGCTCAAACGAACTACATCTTTCACGAAGCTCACACGTTTCTCATCTTAACTGACAAGCATTGGATGTTAGAGGACCAGTGCTTTGTATCAGTTTCAGAAGAAGAGTTGGACTAGATATGGTCCGTGTGTGTAGGAAACACCGTTCTTTTGTTCTCAGCACACTCACGTTTCCTGCTGTCTTAGAGACTCTAGAAAGCAAGAGCGTGCTTCTCGCTCTAAAGCAGAGTGTGATCCATGGATGAGAACTATGCTGTGTGTTTACCTTCAGAAATGGAGTTAAATCCCAGGCTCTGTGTCTTCCTACAAGCAAGACTTCATTTCGGGTAAGGGCAGTCACTTTGAAGCTCAAACGAACTACATCGTTCACTGAGCTCACACTTTTATCATCTTAACAGGCAAGCATTGGATGTTGGAGGCTCAGTGCTTTGTATCAGTTTCAGAAGCAGAGTTGGACTGCATATGATCCATATGTGTAGGAAACCCCGTTCTTTTGTTCTGGGCACACTCACGTTTCCTGCTGTCTAAGAGATTCTAGAAAGCAAGAATGTGCTTCTCGCTCTAAAGCAGATTGTGATCCATTGATGAGACTATGCTGTGTGTTTCACTTCAGAAATGGAGGTAAATCCCATGCTCTGTGTCTCCCAACAAGCAAGACTTCGTTTCAGGTAAGTGTAGTCACTTTTCTGCACAAAGGAACTACATCGTTCACGAAGCTCACACGTTTCTCATCTTAACTGACAAGCATTGGATGTTAGAGGACCAGTGCATTGTATCAGTTTCAAAAGAAGATTTGGAGTACATATAGTCCGTATGTGTAGGAAACAGCATTCTTTTGTTCTGGGCACACTCAGATTTCCTGCTGTATTAGAGAATCTAGAAAGCAAGAGTATGATTCTCACTCTAAAGCAGAGTGTGATCCATGGATGACAACTATGCTGTGTGTTTCACTTCAGAAATGTAGTTAAATCCCATGCTCTGAGTCTCCCTACAAGCAAGACATCGTTTCAGGTAAGGGCAGTCACTTTTCTGCTCAAAGGAACTACATCGTTCAAGAAGCTCACACGTTTCTCATCTTAACTGACAAGCATTGGATGTTAGAGGACCAGTGCATTGTATCAGTTTCAAAAGGAGATTTGGACTACATATAGTCCGTATGTGTAGGAAACACCATTCTTTTGTTCTGGGCACACTCAGATTTCCTGCTGTATTACAGAATCTAGAAAGCAAGAGTATGATTCTCGCTCTAAAGCAGATTGTGATCCATGGATGAGAACTATGCTGTGTGTTTCCCCTCAGAAATAGAGTTAAATCCCAGGCTCTGTGTCTTCCTACAAGCAAGACTTCGTTTCAGGTAAGGGCAGTCACTTTTCAGCTCAAACGAACTACATCTTTCACTGAGCTCACACGTTTCTCATCTTAACAGACAAGCATTGGATGTTAGAGGACCAGTGCTTTGTATCAGTTTCAAAAGCAGAGTTGGACTAGATATGTCCCGTATGTGTAGGAAACACCGTTCTTTTGTTCTCAGCACACTCACGTTTCCTGCTGTCTTAGAGAATTTAGAAAGCAAGAGCGTGCTTCTTGCTCTAAAGCAGATTGTGATCCATGGATGAGAACTATGCTGTGTGTTTCCCTTCAGAAATGGAGTTAAATCTCTTGCTCTGTGTCTTCCTACAGGCAAGACTTCGTTTCAGGTAAGGGCAGTCACTTTTCAGATCAAACGAATTACATCGTTCACGAAGCTCACACGTTTCTCATCTTAACAGAGAAGCATTGGATGTTAGAGGACCAGTGCTTTGTATCAGTTTCAGAAGCAGAGTTGGACTATATAATGTCTGTATGTGTAGGAAACTCGGTTCTTTTGTTCTCAGTACACTCATGTTTCCTGCTGTCTTAGAGACTCTAGAAAGCAAGAGCGTGCTTCTTGTTCTAAAGCAGAGTGTTATCATTGGATTATTACACTGCTGTGTGTTTTACTTCAGAAATGGAGTTAAATCCCAGGCTCTGAGTCTTCCTACAAGCAAGACTTCAAATCAGGTAAGGGCAGTCACTTTTCTGCTCAAACGAACTACATCGTTCATGAAGCTCATACGTTTCCCATCTTAACTGACAAGCATTGGATGTTAGAGGGTCATTGCTTTGTATCAGTTTCAGAAGCAGATTTGGACTACATATGGTCCGTATGTGTAGGAAACACCGTTCTTTGGTTCTGGGCACACTCAGATTTCCTGCTGTATTAGAGACTCTAGAAAGTAAGAGTGTTCTTCTCGCTCTAAAGCAGAGTGTGATCCATGGATGAGAACTATGCTGTGTGTTTCCCCTCAGAAATGGAGTTAAATCCCAGGCTCTGTGTCTTCCTACAAGCAAGACTTCGTTTCAGGTAAGGGCAATCATTTTCAGCTCAAACGAACATCTTTCACAGAGCTCACACGTTTCTCATCTTAACAGACAAGCATTGGATGTTAGAGGACCAGTGCTTTGTATCAGTTTCAGAAGCAGAGTTGGACTAGATATGGTCGGTATATGCAGGAAACACCGTTCTTTTGTTCTCAGCACACTCACGTTTCCTGCTGTCTTAGAGATTCTAGAAAGCAAGAGCGTGCTTCTTGTTCTAAAGCAGAGTGTGATCAATGGATGAGACAATGCTGTGTGTTTCACTTCAGAAATGGAGTTAAATCCCATGCTCTGAGTCTCCCTACAAGCAAGACTTCGTTTAAGGTAAGGTCATTCACTTTTCTGCTCAACGAACTACTTCGTTCACGAAGCTCACACGTTTCTCATCTTAACTGACAAACATTGGATGTTAGAGGACCAGTGCATTGTATCAGTTTCAGAAGAAGGTTTGGACTACATATAATCAGTATGTGTAGGAAACACCGTTCTTTTGTTCTGGGCACACTCAGATTTCCTTCTGTATTAGAGACTCTAGAAAGCAAGAGCGTGCTTCTCGCTCTAAAGCAGAGTGTGATCCATGGATGAGAACTATGCTGTATGTTTCCCTTCAGAAATGGAGTGAAATCCTATGCTCTGTGTCTTCCTACAGGCAAGACTTCGTTTCAGGTAAGGGCAGTCACTTTTCAGCTCAAACGAACTACATCGTTCACGAAGCTCACACGTTTCTCATCTTAAGAGACAAACATTGGATGTTAGAGGACCAGTGCTTTGTATCAGTTTCAGAAGCAGAGTTGGACTATATAATGTCTGTATGTGTAGGAAACTCCGTTCTTTTGTTCTCAGCAAAATCACGTTTCCTGCTGTCTTAGAGAGTCTAGAAAGCAAGAGCGTGCTTCTTGTTCTAAAGCAGAGTGTGATCATTGGATTATTACACTGCTGTGTGTTTTAATTCAGAAATGGAGTTAAATCCCAGGCTCTGAGTATTCCTACAAGCAAGACTTCTTTTCAGGTAAGGGCAGTCACTTTTCAGTTCAAAGGAACTATATCGTTCACGAAGCTCACACGTTTCTCATCTTAACAGACAAGCATTGGATTTTAGAGGACCAGTGCTTTGTATCAGTTTCAGAAGCAGAGTTGGACTAGATATGGTTTGTATGTGTAGGAAACACCGTTCTTTGTTCTCAGCAAACTCACGTTTCCTGCTGTCTTAGAGACTCTAGAAAGCAAGAGCGTGCTTCTCGTTCTAAAGCAGAGTGTGATCCATGGATGAAAACTATGCTGTGTGTTTCACATCAGAAAAGGAGTTAAATCCCAGGCTCTGAGTCTCCCTACAAGCAAGACTTCGTTTCAGGTGAGGGCAGTCACTTTTCTGCTCAAACGAACTACATCTTTCACGAAGCTCACACGTTTCTCATCTTAACTGACAAGCATTGGATGTTAGAGGACCAGTGCTTTGTATCAGTTTCAGAAGAAGAGTTGGACTAGATATGGTCCGTGTGTGTAGGAAACACCGTTCTTTTGTTCTCAGCACACTCACGTTTCCTGCTGTCTTAGAGACTCTAGAAAGCAAGAGCGTGCTTCTCGCTCTAAAGCAGAGTGTGATCCATGGATGAGAACTATGCTGTGTGTTTACCTTCAGAAATGGAGTTAAATCCCAGGCTCTGTGTCTTCCTACAAGCAAGACTTCATTTCGGGTAAGGGCAGTCACTTTGAAGCTCAAACGAACTACATCGTTCACTGAGCTCACACTTTTATCATCTTAACAGGCAAGCATTGGATGTTGGAGGGTCAGTGCTTTGTATCAGTTTCAGAAGCAGAGTTGGACTGCATATGATCCATATGTGTAGGAAACCCCGTCTTTTGTTCTGGGCACACTCACGTTTCCTGCTGTCTAAGAGATTCTAGAAAGCAAGAATGTGCTTCTCGCTCTAAAGCAGATTGTGATCCATTGATGAGACTATGCTGTGTGTTTCACTTCAGAAATGGAGGTAAATCCCATGCTCTGTGTCTCCCAACAAGCAAGACTTCGTTTCAGGTAAGTGTAGTCACTTTTCTGCACAAAGGAACTACATCGTTCACGAAGCTCACACGTTTCTCATCTTAACTGACAAGCATTGGATGTTAGAGGACCAGTGCATTGTATCAGTTTCAAAAGAAGATTTGGAGTACATATAGTCCGTATGTGTAGGAAACAGCATTCTTTTGTTCTGGGCACACTCAGATTTCCTGCTGTATTAGAGAATCTAGAAAGCAAGAGTATGATTCTCACTCTAAAGCAGAGTGTGATCCATGGATGACAACTATGCTGTGTGTTTCACTTCAGAAATGTAGTTAAATCCCATGCTCTGAGTCTCCCTACAAGCAAGACATCGTTTCAGGTAAGGGCAGTCACTTTTCTGCTCAAAGGAACTACATCGTTCAAGAAGCTCACACGTTTCTCATCTTAACTGACAAGCATTGGATGTTAGAGGACCAGTGCATTGTATCAGTTTCAAAAGAAGATTTGGACTACATATAGTCCGTATGTGTAGGAAACACCATTCTTTTGTTCTGGGCACACTCAGATTTCCTGCTGTATTACAGAATCTAGAAAGCAAGAGTATGATTCTCGCTCTAAAGCAGAGTGTGATCCATGGATGAGAACTATGCTGTGTGTTTCCCCTCAGAAATAGAGTTAAATCCCAGGCTCTGTGTCTTCCTACAAGCAAGACTTCGTTTCAGGTAAGGGCAGTCACTTTTCAGCTCAAACGAACTACATCTTTCACTGAGCTCACACGTTTCTCATCTTAACAGACAAGCATTGGATGTTAGAGGACCAGTGCTTTGTATCAGTTTCAAAAGCAGAGTTGGACTAGATATGTCCCGTATGTGTAGGAAACACCGTTCTTTTGTTCTCAGCACACTCACGTTTCCTGCTGTCTTAGAGACTTTAGAAAGCAAGAGCGTGCTTCTTGCTCTAAAGCAGATTGTGATCCATGGATGAGAACTATGCTGTGTGTTTCCCTTCAGAAATGGAGTTAAATCTCTTGCTCTGTGTCTTCCTACAGGCAAGACTTCGTTTCAGGTAAGGGCAGTCACTTTTCTGCTCAAACGAACTACATCGTTCATGAAGCTCATACGTTTCCCATCTTAACTGACAAGCATTGGATGTTAGAGGGTCATTGCTTTGTATCAGTTTCAGAAGCAGATTTGGACTACATATGGTCCGTATGTGTAGGAAACACCGTTCTTTGGTTCTGGGCACACTCAGATTTCCTGCTGTATTAGAGACTCTAGAAAGTAAGAGTGTTCTTCTCGCTCTAAAGCAGAGTGTGATCCATGGATGAGAACTATGCTGTGTGTTTCCCCTCAGAAATGGAGTTAAATCCCAGGCTCTGTGTCTTCCTACAAGCAAGACTTCGTTTCAGGTAAGGGCAATCATTTTCAGCTCAAACGAACATCTTTCACAGAGCTCACACATTTCTCATCTTAACAGACAAGCATTGGATGTTAGAGGACCAGTGCTTTGTATCAGTTTCAGAAGCAGAGTTGGACTAGATATGGTCCGTATGTGTAGGAAACACCATTCTTTTGTTCTCAGCACACTCACGTTTCCTGCTGTCTTAGAGACTCTAGAAAGCAAGAGCGTGCTTCTTGTTCTAAAGCAGAGTGTGATCAATGGATGAGAAAATGCTGTGTGTTTCCCTTCAGAAATGGAGTTAAATCCCAGGCTCTGTGTCTTACTACAAGCAAGACTTCGTTTCAGGTAAGGGCAGTCACTTTTCAGTTCAAAGGAACTACATCATTCATAAAGCTCACACGTTTCTCATCTTAACTGACAGGCATTGGATGTTAGAGGACCAGTGCATTCTAACAGTTTCAGAAGAAGATTTGGACTACATATAGTCCGTATGTGTAGGAAACACCGTTCTTTTGTTCTGGGCACACTCAGATTTCCTGCTGTCTTAGAGACCCTAGAAAGCAAGAGTGTGCTTCTTGCTCTAAAGCAGAGTGTGATCCATGGATGAGAACTATGCTGTGTGTTTCACTTCAGAAATGGAGTTAAATCCCAGGCTCTGAGTCTTCCTACAAGCAAGACTTCGTTTCAGGTAAGGGCAGTCACTTTTCTGCTCAAATGAACTACATCGTTCACGAAGCTCCCACGTTTCTCATCTTATGTCACAAGCATTGGATGTTAGAGGACCAGTGCTTTGTATCAGTTTCAGAAGAAGTGTTGGACTAGATATGGTCCCTAGGTGTAGGAAACACCGTTCTTTTGTTCTCAGCACACTCACGTTTCCTGCTGTCTTAGAGACTTTAGTAAGCAAGAGCGTGCTTCTCCCTCTAAAGCAGAGTGTGATCCATAGAAGAAAACTATGCTGTGTGTTTCCCTTCAGAAAAGGAGTTAAATCCCAGGCTCTATGTCTTCCTACAAGCAAGATTTCGTTTCAGGTAAAGGCAGTCACTTTTCAGCTCAAACGAACTACATCTTTCACGGAGCTCACACGTTTCTCATCTTAACAGACAAGCATTGGATGTTAGAGGACCAGTGCTTTGCATCAGTTTCAGAAGCAGAGTTGGACTAGATATGGTCCCTATGTGTAGGAAACACCGTTCTTTTGTTCTCAGCAAACTCACGTTTCCTGCTGTCTTAGAGACTCTAGAAAGCAAAAGCATGCTTCTTGTTCTAAAGCAGAGTGTGATCAATGGATGAGAACACTGCTGTGTGTTTCACTTCAGAAATGGAGTTAAATCCCAGGCTCTGAGTCTTCCTACAAGCAAGACTTCGTTTCAGGTAAGGGCAGTCAGTTTTCTGCTCAAACGAACTACATCGTTCACGATGCTCACGCATTTCTCATCTTAACTGACAAGCATTAGATGTTACAGGACCAGTGCTTTGTATCAGTTTCAGAAGAAGAGTTGGACTATATAATGTCCGTATGTGTAGAAAACATCGTTCATTTGTTGTCAGCACACTCACGTTTCCTGCTGTCCTAGAGACTCTAGAAAGCAAGAGCATGCTTCTCGCTCTAAAGCAGAGTGTGGTCCATGGATGAAAACTATGCTGTTTGTTTCCCTTCAGAAAAGTAGTTAAATCCCAGGCTCTATGTCTTCCTACAAGCAAGAATTCGTTCCAGGTAAGGGCATTCACTTTTCAGCTCAAACGAACTACATCTTTCACGGAGCTCACACGTTTCTCATCTTAACAGACAAGCATTGGATGTCAGAGGACCAGTGCTTTGTATCAGTTTCAGAAGCAGAGTTGGATGAGATATGGTCCGTATGTGTAGGAACCACCGTTCTTTTTTTCTCAGCAAACTCTCGTTTCCTGCTGTCTTAGAGACTCTAGAAAGCAAAAGCATGCTTCTTGTTCTAAAGCAGAGTGTGTTAAATGGATGAGACAATGCTGTGTGTTTCACTTCAGAACTGGAATTAAATCCCATGCTCTGAGTCTCCCTCCAAGCATGACTTCGTTTAAGGTAAGGTCATTCACTTTTCTGCTCAACGAACTACTTCGTTCACGAAGCTCACACGTTTCTCATCTTAACTGACAAACATTGGATGTTAGAGGACCAGTGCATTGTATCAGTTTCAGAAGAAGGTTTGGACTACATATAATCAGTATGTGTAGGAAACACCGTTCTTTTGTTCTGGGCACACTCAGATTTCCTTCTGTATTAGAGACTCTAGAAAGCAAGAGCGTGCTTCTCGCTCTAAAGCAGAGTGTGATCCATGGATGAGAACTATGCTGTATGTTTCCCTTCAGAAATGGAGTGAAATCCTAGGCTCTGTGTCTTCCTACAGGCAAGACTTCGTTTCAGGTAAGGGCAGTCACTTTTCAGCTCAAACGAACTACATCGTTCACGAAGCTCACACGTTTCTCATCTTAAGAGACAAACATTGGATGTTAGAGGACCAGTGCTTTGTATCAGTTTCAGAAGCAGAGTTGGACTATATAATGTCTGTATGTGTAGGAAACTCCGTTCTTTTGTTCTCAGCAAAATCACGTTTCCTGCTGTCTTAGAGAGTCTAGAAAGCAAGAGCGTGCTTCTTGTTCTAAAGCAGAGTGTGATCATTGGATTATTACACTGCTGTGTGTTTTAATTCAGAAATGGAGTTAAATCCCAGGCTCTGAGTATTCCTACAAGCAAGACTTCTTTTCAGGTAAGGGCAGTCACTTTTCAGTTCAAAGGAACTATATCGTTCACGAAGCTCACACGTTTCTCATCTTAACAGACAAGCATTGGATTTTAGAGGACCAGTGCTTTGTATCAGTTTCAGAAGCAGAGTTGGACTAGATATGGTTTGTATGTGTAGGAAACACCGTTCTTTGTTCTCAGCAAACTCACGTTTCCTGCTGTCTTAGAGACTCTAGAAAGCAAGAGCGTGCTTCTCGTTCTAAAGCAGAGTGTGATCCATGGATGAAAACTATGCTGTGTGTTTCACATCAGAAAAGGAGTTAAATCCCAGGCTCTGAGTCTCCCTACAAGCAAGACTTCGTTTCAGGTGAGGGCAGTCACTTTTCTGCTCAAACGAACTACATCTTTCACGAAGCTCACACGTTTCTCATCTTAACTGACAAGCATTGGATGTTAGAGGACCAGTCCATTCAATCAGTTTCAGAAGAAGTTTTGGACTACATATAGTCCGTATGTGTACGAAACACCGTTCTTTTATTCTGGGCACACTCAGATTTCCTGCTGTATTAGAGAATCTAGAAAGCAAGAGTGTGCTTCTCGCTCTAAAGCAGATTGTGATCCATGGATGAGAACTATGCTGTGTGTTTCCCTTCAGAAATGGAGTTAAATCTCTTGCTCTGTGTCTTCCTACAGGCAAGACTTCGTTTCAGGTAAGGGCAGTCACTTTTCAGATGAAACGAATTACATCGTTCACGAAGCTCACACGTTTCTCATCTTAACAGAGAAGCATTGGATGTTAGAGGACCAGTGCTTTGTATCAGTTTCAGAAGCAGAGTTGGACTATATAATGTCTGTATGTGTAGGAAACTCCGTTCTTTTGTTCTCAGCACACTCACGTTTCCTGCTGTCTTAGAGACTCTAGAAAGCAAGAGTGTGCTTCTTGTTCTAAAGCAGAGTGTTATCATTGGATTATTACACTGCTGTGTGTTTTACTTCAGAAATGGAGTTAAATCCCAGGCTCTGAGTCTTCCTACAAGCAAGACTTCAAATCAGGTAAGGGCAGTCATTTTTCTGCTCAAACGAACTACATCGTTCATGAAGCTCATACGTTTCCCATCTTAACTGACAAGCATTGGATGTTAGAGGGTCATTGCTTTGTATCAGTTTCAGAAGCAGATTTGGACTACATATGGTCCGTATGTGTAGGAAACACCGTTCTTTGGTTCTGGGCACACTCAGATTTCCTGCTGTATTAGAGACTCTAGAAAGTAAGAGTGTTCTTCTCGCTCTAAAGCAGAGTGTGATCCATGGATGAGAACTATGCTGTGTGTTTCCCCTCAGAAATGGAGTTAAATCCCAGGCTCTGTGTCTTCCTACAAGCAAGACTTCGTTTCAGGTAAGGGCAATCATTTTCAGCTCAAACGAACATCTTTCATTGAGCTCACACGTTTCTCATCTTAACAGACAAGCATTGGATGTTAGAGGACCAGTGCTTTGTATCAGTTTCAGAAGCAGAGTTGGACTAGATATGGTCCGTATGTGTAGGAAACACCATTCTTTTGTTCTCAGCACACTCACCTTTCCTGCTGTCTTAGAGACTCTAGAAAGCAAGAGCGTGCTTCTTGTTCTAAAGCAGAGTGTGATCAATGGATGAGACAATGCTGTGTGTTTCCCTTCAGAAATGGAGTTAAATCCCAGGCTCTGTGTCTTACTACAAGCAAGACTTCGTTTCAGGTAAGGGCAGTCACTTTTCAGTTCAAAGGAACTACATCATTCATAAAGCTCACACGTTTCTCATCTTAACTGACAAGCATTGGATGTTAGACGACCAGTGCATTCTATCAGTTTCAGAAGAAGATTTGGACTACATATAGTCCGTATGTGTAGGAAACACCGTTCTTTTGTTCTGGGCACACTCAGATTTCCTGCTGTCTTAGAGACCCTAGAAAGCAAGAGTGTGCTTCTTGCTCTAAAGCAGAGTGTGATCCATGGATGAGAACTATGCTGTGTGTTTCACTTCAGAAATGGAGTTAAATCCCAGGCTCTGAGTCTTCCTACAAGCAAGACTTCGTTTCAGGTAAGGGCAGTCACTTTTCTGCTCAAATGAACTACATCGTTCACGAAGCTCCCACGTTTCTATCTTATCTCACAAGCCTTGGATGTTAGAGGACCAGTGCTTTGTATCAGTTTCAGAAGAAGAGTTGGACTAGATATGGTCCATATGTGTAGGAAACACCGTTCTTTTATTCGGGGCACACTCATATTTCCTGCTGTCTTACAGACTCTAGAAAGCAAAAGTGTGCTTCTCGCTCTAAAGCAGAGTGTGATCCATGGATGAAAACTATGCTCTATGTTTCCCTTCAGAAAAGTAGTTAAATCCCAGGCTCTATGTCTTCCTACAAGCAGGACTTCGTTTCAGGTAAGGGCAGTCACTTTTCAGCTCAAACGAACTACATCTTTCACGGAGCTCACACGTTTCTCATCTTAACAGACAAGCATTGGATGTTAGAGGACCAGTGCTTTGCATCAGTTTCAGAAGCAGAGTTGGACTAGATATGGTCCCTATGTGTAGGAAACACCGTTCTTTTGTTCTCAGCAAACTCACGTTTCCTGCTGTCTTAGAGACTTTAGAAAGCAAAAGCATGCTTCTTGTTCTAAAGCAGAGTGTGATCAATGGATGAGAACACTGCTGTGTGTTTCACTTCAGAAATGGAGTTAAATCCCAGGCTCTGAGTCTTCCTACAAGCAAGACTTCGTTTCAGGAAAGGGCAGTCAGTTTTCTGCTCAAACGAACTACATCGTTCACGATGCTCACGCGTTTCTCATCTTAACTGACAAGCATTAGATGTTACAGGACCAGTGCTTTGTATCAGTTTCAGAAGAAGAGTTGGACTATATAATGTCCGTATGTGTAGAAAACATCGTTCATTTGTTGTCAGCACACTCACGTTTCCTGCTGTCCTAGAGACTCTAGAAAGCAAGAGCGTGCTTCTCGCTCTAAAGCAGAGTGTGGTCCATGGATGAAAACTATGCTGTTTGTTTCCCTTCAGAAAAGTAGTTAAATCCCAGGCTCTATGTCTTCCTACAAGCAAGAATTCGTTCCAGGTAAGGGCAGTCACTTTTCAGCTCAAACGAACTACATCTTTCACGGAGCTCACACGTTTCTCATCTTAACAGACAAGCATTGGATGTCAGAGGACCAGTGCTTTGTATCAGTTTCAGAAGCAGAGTTGGATGAGATATGGTCCGTATGTGTAGGAACCACCGTTCTTTTTTTCTCAGCAAACTCTCGTTACCTCCTGTCTTAGAGACTCTAGAAAGCAAAAGCATGCTTCTTGTTCTAAAGCAGAGTGTGTTAAATGGATGAGACAATGCTGTGTGTTTCACTTCAGAACTGGAATTAAATCCCATGCTCTGAGTCTCCCTCCAAGCATGACTTCGTTTAAGGTAAGGTCATTCACTATTCTGCTCAACGAACTACTTCGTTCACGAAGCTCACACGTTTCTCATCTTAACTGACAAACATTGGATGTTAGAGGACCAGTGCATTGTATCAGTTTCAGAAGAAGGTTTGGACTACATATAATAAGTATGTGTAGGAAACACCGTTCTTTTGTTCTGGGCACACTCAGATTTCCTTCTGTATTAGAGACTCTAGAAAGCAAGAGCGTGCTTCTCGCTCTAAAGCAGAGTGTGATCCATGGATGAGAACTATGCTGTATATTTCCCTTCAGAAATGGAGTGAAATCCTAGGCTCTGTGTCTTCCTACAGGCAAGACTTCGTTTCAGGTAAGGGCAGTCACTTTTCAGCTCAAACGAACTACATCGTTCACGAAGCTCACACGTTTCTCATCTTAAGAGACAAACATTGGATGTTAGAGGACCAGTGCTTTGTATCAGTTTCAGAAGCAGAGTTGGACTATATAATGTCTGTATGTGTAGGAAACTCCGTTCTTTTGTTCTCAGCAAAATCACGTTTCCTGCTGTCTTAGAGAGTCTAGAAAGCAAGAGCGTGCTTCTTGTTCTAAAGCAGAGTGTGATCATTGGATTATTACACTGCTGTGTGTTTTAATTCAGAATTAGAGTTAAATCCCAGGCTCTGAGTATTCCTACAAGCAAGACTTCTTTTCAGGTAAGGGCAGTCACTTTTCAGTTCAAAGGAACTATATCGTTCACGAAGCTCACACGTTTCTCATCTTAACAGACAAGCATTGGATTTTAGAGGACCAGTGCTTTGTATCAGTTTCAGAAGCAGAGTTGGACTAGATATGGTTTGTATGTGTAGGAAATACCATTCTTTTGTTCTCAGCAAACTCACGTTTCCTGCTGTCTTAGAGACCCTGGAAAGCAAGAGCGTGCTTCTTGTTCTAAAGCAGAGTGTGATTAATGGATGAAAACTATGCTGTGTGTTTCACATCAGAAAAGGAGTTAAATCCCAGGCTCTGAGTCTCCCTACAAGCAAGACTTCGTTTCAGGTGAGGGCAGTCACTTTTCTGCTCAAACGAACTACATCTTTCACGAAGCTCACACGTTTCTCATCTTAACTGACAAGCATTGGATGTTAGAGGACCAGTCCATTCAATCAGTTTCAGAAGAAGTTTTGGACTACATATAGTCCTTATGTGTACGAAACACCGTTCTTTTATTCTGGGCACACTCAGATTTCCTGCTGTATTAGAGAATCTAGAAAGCAAGAGTGTGCTTCTCGCTCTAAAGCAGAGTGTGATCCATGGATGAGAACTATGCTCTGTGTTAACCTTCAGAAATGGAGTTAAATCCCAGGCTCTGAGTCTTCTTACAAGCAAGACTTCGATTCAGGTAAGGGCAGTCACTTTTCAGCTCAAACGAACTACATCGTTCACTGAGCTCACATGGTTCTCATCTTAACTGACAAGCATTGGATGTTATAGGGTCAGTGCTTTGTATCAGTTTCAGAATCAGAGATGGACTACATATGATCCATATGTGTAGGAAACCCCGATCTTTTGTTCTGGGCACACTCACGTTTCCTGCTGTCTTAGAGACTATAGAAAGCAGGAAGGTGCCTCTCGCTCTAAAGCAGATTGTGATCCATAGATGAGACTATGCTGTGTTTTTCACTTCAGAAATGGAGTTAAATCCCATGCTCTGTGTCTCCCAACAAGCAAGACTTCGTTTCAGGTAAGTGTAGTCACTTTTCTGCTCAAAGAACTACATCTTTCACTGAGCTCACACGTTTCTCATCTTAACAGACAAGCATTGGATGATAGAGTACCAGTGCTCTCTATCAGTTTCAGAAACAGAGTTGGACTAGATATGGTTTGTATGTGTAAGAAACACCGTTCTTTTGTTCTCAGCAAACTCACGTTTCCTGCTGTCTTAGAGACTCTAGAAAGAAGAGCGTGCTTCTTGTTCTAAACAGAGTGTGATCAATGGATGAGACAATGCTGTGTGTTTCACTTCAGAAATGGAGTTAAATCCCAGGCTCTCAGTCTCCCCACGAGCAAGACTTCGTTTCAGGTAAGGGCAGTCACTTTTTTGCTCAAAGGAACTACATCGTTCACGAAGCTCACACGTTTCTCATCTTAACTGACAAGCATTGGATGTTAGAGGACCAGTGCATTCTATCAGTTTCAGAAGAAGATTTGGACTACATATAGTCCGTATGTGTAGGAAACACCGTTCTTTTGTTCTGGGCACACTCAGATTTCCTGCTGTCTTAGAGACCCTAGAAAGCAAGAGTGTGCTTCTTGCTCTAAAGCAGAGTGTGATCCATGGATGAGAACTATGCTGTGTGTTTCACTTCAGAAATGGAGTTAAATCCCAGGCTCTGAGTCTTCCTACAAGCAAGACTTCGTTTCAGGTAAGGGCAGTCACTTTTCTGCTCAAATGAACTACATCGTTCACGAAGCTCCCACGTTTCTATCTTATCTCACAAGCCTTGGATGTTAGAGGACCAGTGCTTTGTATCAGTTTCAGAAGAAGAGTTGGACTAGATATGGTCCATATGTGTAGGAAACACCGTTCTTTTATTCGGGGCACACTCATATTTCCTGCTGTCTTACAGACTCTAGAAAGCAAAAGTGTGCTTCTCGCTCTAAAGCAGAGTGTGATCCATGGATGAAAACTATGCTCTATGTTTCCCTTCAGAAAAGTAGTTAAATCCCAGGCTCTATGTCTTCCTACAAGCAGGACTTCGTTTCAGGTAAGGGCAGTCACTTTTCAGCTCAAACGAACTACATCTTTCACGGAGCTCACACGTTTCTCATCTTAACAGACAAGCATTGGATGTTAGAGGACCAGTGCTTTGCATCAGTTTCAGAAGCAGAGTTGGACTAGATATGGTCCCTATGTGTAGGAAACACCGTTCTTTTGTTCTCAGCAAACTCACGTTTCCTGCTGTCTTAGAGACTTTAGAAAGCAAAAGCATGCTTCTTGTTCTAAAGCAGAGTGTGATCAATGGATGAGAACACTGCTGTGTGTTTCACTTCAGAAATGGAGTTAAATCCCAGGCTCTGAGTCTTCCTACAAGCAAGACTTCGTTTCAGGAAAGGGCAGTCAGTTTTCTGCTCAAACGAACTACATCGTTCACGATGCTCACGCGTTTCTCATCTTAACTGACAAGCATTAGATGTTACAGGACCAGTGCTTTGTATCAGTTTCAGAAGAAGAGTTGGACTATATAATGTCCGTATGTGTAGAAAACATCGTTCATTTGTTGTCAGCACACTCACGTTTCCTGCTGTCCTAGAGACTCTAGAAAGCAAGAGCGTGCTTCTCGCTCTAAAGCAGAGTGTGGTCCATGGATGAAAACTATGCTGTTTGTTTCCCTTCAGAAAAGTAGTTAAATCCCAGGCTCTATGTCTTCCTACAAGCAAGAATTCGTTCCAGGTAAGGGCAGTCACTTTTCAGCTCAAACGAACTACATCTTTCACGGAGCTCACACGTTTCTCATCTTAACAGACAAGCATTGGATGTCAGAGGACCAGTGCTTTGTATCAGTTTCAGAAGCAGAGTTGGATGAGATATGGTCCGTATGTGTAGGAACCACCGTTCTTTTTTTCTCAGCAAACTCTCGTTACCTGCTGTCTTAGAGACTCTAGAAAGCAAAAGCATGCTTCTTGTTCTAAAGCAGAGTGTGTTAAATGGATGAGACAATGCTGTGTGTTTCACTTCAGAACTGGAATTAAATCCCATGCTCTGAGTCTCCCTCCAAGCATGACTTCGTTTAAGGTAAGGTCATTCACTATTCTGCTCAACGAACTACTTCGTTCACGAAGCTCACACGTTTCTCATCTTAACTGACAAACATTGGATGTTAGAGGACCAGTGCATTGTATCAGTTTCAGAAGAAGGTTTGGACTACATATAATAAGTATGTGTAGGAAACACCGTTCTTTTGTTCTGGGCACACTCAGATTTCCTGCTGTATTAGAGACTCTAGAAAGCAAGAGCGTGCTTCTCGCTCTAAAGCAGAGTGTGATCCATGGATGAGAACTATGCTGTATATTTCCCTTCAGAAATGGAGTGAAATCCTAGGCTCTGTGTCTTCCTACAGGCAAGACTTCGTTTCAGGTAAGGGCAGTCACTTTTCAGCTCAAACGAACTACATCGTTCACGAAGCTCACACGTTTCTCATCTTAAGAGACAAACATTGGATGTTAGAGGACCAGTGCTTTGTATCAGTTTCAGAAGCAGAGTTGGACTATATAATGTCTGTATGTGTAGGAAACTCCGTTCTTTTGTTCTCAGCAAAATCACGTTTCCTGCTGTCTTAGAGAGTCTAGAAAGCAAGAGCGTGCTTCTTGTTCTAAAGCAGAGTGTGATCATTGGATTATTACACTGCTGTGTGTTTTAATTCAGAATTAGAGTTAAATCCCAGGCTCTGAGTATTCCTACAAGCAAGACTTCTTTTCAGGTAAGGGCAGTCACTTTTCAGTTCAAAGGAACTATATCGTTCACGAAGCTCACACGTTTCTCATCTTAACAGACAAGCATTGGATTTTAGAGGACCAGTGCTTTGTATCAGTTTCAGAAGCAGAGTTGGACTAGATATGGTTTGTATGTGTAGGAAATACCATTCTTTTGTTCTCAGCAAACTCACGTTTCCTGCTGTCTTAGAGACCCTGGAAAGCAAGAGCGTGCTTCTTGTTCTAAAGCAGAGTGTGATTAATGGATGAAAACTATGCTGTGTGTTTCACATCAGAAAAGGAGTTAAATCCCATGCTCTGTGTCTCCCAACAAGCAAGACTTCGTTTCAGGTAAGTGTAGTCACTTTTCTGCTCAAAGAACTACATCTTTCACTGAGCTCACACGTTTCTCATCTTAACAGACAAGCATTGGATGATAGAGTACCAGTGCTCTCTATCAGTTTCAGAAACAGAGTTGGACTAGATATGGTTTGTATGTGTAAGAAACACCGTTCTTTTGTTCTCAGCAAACTCACGTTTCCTGCTGTCTTAGAGACTCTAGAAAGAAGAGCGTGCTTCTTGTTCTAAACAGAGTGTGATCAATGGATGAGACAATGCTGTGTGTTTCACTTCAGAAATGGAGTTAAATCCCAGGCTCTCAGTCTCCCCACGAGCAAGACTTCGTTTCAGGTAAGGGCAGTCACTTTTTTGCTCAAAGGAACTACATCGTTCACGAAGCTCACACGTTTCTCATCTTAACTGACAAGCATTGGATGTTAGAGGACCAGTGCATTGTATCAGTTTCAGAAGAAGATTTGGACTACATATAGTCCGTATGTGTAGGAAACACCGTTCTTTTGTTATGGGCACACTCAGATTTCCTGCTGTCTTAGAGACTCTAGAAAGCAAGAGCGTGCTTCTTGCTCTAAAGCAGATTGTGATCCATGGATGAGAACTATGCTGTGTGTTTCCCTTCAGAAATGGAGTTAAATCTCTTGCTCTGTGTCTTCCTACAGGCAAGACTTCGTTTCAGGTAAGGGCAGTCACTTTTCAGATGAAACGAATTACATCGTTCACGAAGCTCACACGTTTCTCATCTTAATAGAGAAGCATTGGATGTTAGAGGACCAGTGCTTTGTATCAGTTTCAGAAGCAGAGTTGGACTATATAATGTCTGTATGTGTAGGAAACTCCGTTCTTTTGTTCTCAGCACACTCACGTTTCCTGCTGTCTTAGAGACTCTAGAAAGCAAGAGCGTGCTTCTTGTTCTAAAGCAGAGTGTTATCATTGGATTATTACACTGCTGTGTGTTTTACTTCAGAAATGGAGTTAAATCCCAGGCTCTGAGTCTTCCTACAAGCAAGACTTCAAATCAGGTAAGGGCAGTCATTTTTCTGCTCAAACGAACTACATCGTTCATGAAGCTCATACGTTTCCCATCTTAACTGACAAGCATTGGATGTTAGAGGGTCATTGCTTTGTATAAGTTTCAGAAGCAGATTTGGACTACATATGGTCCGTATGTGTAGGAAACACCGTTCTTTGGTTCTGGGCACACTCAGATTTCCTGCTGTATTAGAGACTCTAGAAAGTAAGAGTGTTCTTCTCGCTCTAAAGCAGAGTGTGATCCATGGATGAGAACTATGCTGTGTGTTTCCCCTCAGAAATGGAGTTAAATCCCAGGCTCTGTGTCTTCCTACAAGCAAGACTTCGTTTCAGGTAAGGGCAATCATTTTCAGCTCAAACGAACATCTTTCATTGAGCTCACACGTTTCTCATCTTAACAGACAAGCATTGGATGTTAGAGGACCAGTGCTTTGTATCAGTTTCAGAAGCAGAGTTGGACTAGATATGGTCCGTATGTGTAGGAAACACCATTCTTTTGTTCTCAGCACACTCACCTTTCCTGCTGTCTTAGAGACTCTAGAAAGCAAGAGCGTGCTTCTTGTTCTAAAGCAGAGTGTGATCAATGGATGAGACAATGCTGTGTGTTTCCCTTCAGAAATGGAGTTAAATCCCAGGCTCTGTGTCTTACTACAAGCAAGACTTCGTTTCAGGTAAGGGCAGTCACTTTTCAGTTCAAAGGAACTACATCATTCATAAAGCTCACACGTTTCTCATCTTAACTGACAAGCATTGGATGTTAGAGGACCAGTGCATTCTATCAGTTTCAGAAGAAGATTTGGACTACATATAGTCCGTATGTGTAGGAAACACCGTTCTTTTGTTCTGGGCACACTCAGATTTCCTGCTGTCTTAGAGACCCTAGAAAGCAAGAGTGTGCTTCTTGCTCTAAAGCAGAGTGTGATCCATGGATGAGAACTATGCTGTGTGTTTCACTTCAGAAATGGAGTTAAATCCCAGGCTCTGAGTCTTCCTACAAGCAAGACTTCGTATCCGGTAAGGGCAGTCACTTTTCTGCTCAAATGAACTACATCGTTCACGAAGCTCCCACGTTTCTATCTTATCTCACAAGCCTTGGATGTTAGAGGACCAGTGCTTTGTATCAGTTTCAGAAGAAGAGTTGGACTAGATATGGTCCATATGTGTAGGAAACACCGTTCTTTTATTCGGGGCACACTCATATTTCCTGCTGTCTTACAGACTCTATAAAGCAAAAGTGTGCTTCTCGCTCTAAAGCAGAGTGTGATCCATGGATGAAAACTATGCTCTATATTTCCCTTCAGAAAAGTAGTTAAATCCCAGGCTCTATGTCTTCCTACAAGCAGGACTTCGTTTCAGGTAAGGGCAGTCACTTTTCAGCTCAAACAAACTACATCGTTCACTGAGCTCACACGTTTCTCATCTTAACTGACAAGCATTGGATGTTAGAGGACCAGTGCTTTATATCTGTTTCAGAAGCAGAGTTGGACTACATATGGTCCCTAGGTGTAGGAAACACCGTTCTTTTGTTCTCAGCACACTCACGTTTCCTGCTGTCTTAGAGACTTTAGTAAGCAAGAGCGTGCTTCTCCCTCTAAAGCAGAGTGTGATCCATAGAAGAAAACTATGCTGTGTGTTTCCCTTCAGAAAAGGAGTTAAATCCCAGGCTCTATGTCTTCCTACAAGCAAGATTTCGTTTCAGGTAAAGGCAGTCACTTTTCAGCTCAAACGAACTACATCTTTCACGGAGCTCACACGTTTCTCATCTTAACAGACAAGCATTGGATGTTAGAGGACCAGTGCTTTGCATCAGTTTCAGAAGCAGAGTTGGACTAGATATGGTCCCTATGTGTAGGAAACACCGTTCTTTTGTTCTCAGCAAACTCACGTTTCCTGCTGTCTTAGAGACTCTAGAAAGCAAAAGCATGCTTCTTGTTCTAAAGCAGAGTGTGATCAATGGATGAGAACACTGCTGTGTGTTTCACTTCAGAAATGGAGTTAAATCCCAGGCTCTGAGTCTTCCTACAAGCAAGACTTCGTTTCAGGTAAGGGCAGTCAGTTTTCTGCTCAAACGAACTACATCGTTCACGATGCTCACGCGTTTCTCATCCTAACTGACAAGCATTAGATGTTACAGGACCAGTGCTTTGTATCAGTTTCAGAAGAAGAGTTGGACTATATAATGTCCGTATGTGTAGAAAACATCGTTCATTTGTTGTCAGCACACTCACGTTTCCTGCTGTCCTAGAGACTCTAGAAAGCAAGAGCGTGCTTCTCGCTCTAAAGCAGAGTGTGGTCCATGGATGAAAACTATGCTGTTTGTTTCCCTTCAGAAAAGTAGTTAAATCCCAGGCTCTATGTCTTCCTACAAGCAAGAATTCGTTCCAGGTAAGGGCAGTCACTTTTCAGCTCAAACGAACTACATCTTTCACGGAGCTCACACGTTTCTCATCTTAACAGACAAGCATTGGATGTCAGAGGACCAGTGCTTTGTATCAGTTTCAGAAGCAGAGTTGGATGAGATATGGTCCGTATGTGTAGGAACCACCGTTCTTTTTTTCTCAGCAAACTCTCGTTACCTGCTGTCTTAGAGACTCTAGAAAGCAAAAGCATGCTTCTTGTTCTAAAGCAGAGTGTGTTAAATGGATGAGACAATGCTGTGTGTTTCACTTCAGAACTGGAATTAAATCCCATGCTCTGAGTCTCCCTCCAAGCATGACTTCGTTTAAGGTAAGGTCATTCACTTTTCTGCTCAACGAACTACTTCGTTCACGAAGCTCACACGTTTCTCATCTTAACTGACAAACATTGGATGTTAGAGGACCAGTGCATTGTATCAGTTTCAGAAGAAGGTTTGGACTACATATAATCAGTATGTGTAGGAAACACCGTTCTTTTGTTCTGGGCACACTCAGATTTCCTTCTGTATTAGAGACTCTAGAAAGCAAGAGCGTGCTTCTCGCTCTAAAGCAGAGTGTGATCCATGGATGAGAACTATGCTGTATGTTTCCCTTCAGAAATGGAGTGAAATCCTAGGCTCTGTGTCTTCCTACAGGCAAGACTTCGTTTCAGGTAAGGGCAGTCACTTTTCAGCTCAAACGAACTACATCGTTCACGAAGCTCACACGTTTCTCATCTTAAGAGACAAACATTGGATGTTAGAGGACCAGTGCTTTGTATCAGTTTCAGAAGCAGAGTTGGACTATATAATGTCTGTATGTGTAGGAAACTCCGTTCTTTTGTTCTCAGCAAAATCACGTTTCCTGCTGTCTTAGAGAGTCTAGAAAGCAAGAGCGTGCTTCTTGTTCTAAAGCAGAGTGTGATCATTGGATTATTACACTGCTGTGTGTTTTAATTCAGAATTGGAGTTAAATCCCAGGCTCTGAGTATTCCTACAAGCAAGACTTCTTTTCAGGTAAGGGCAGTCACTTTTCAGTTCAAAGGAACTATATCGTTCACGAAGCTCACACGTTTCTCATCTTAACAGACAAGCATTGGATTTTAGAGGACCAGTGCTTTGTATCAGTTTCAGAAGCAGAGTTGGACTAGATATGGTTTGTATGTGTAGGAAATACCATTCTTTTGTTCTCAGCAAACTCACGTTTCCTGCTGTCTTAGAGACCCTGGAAAGCAAGAGCGTGCTTCTTGTTCTAAAGCAGAGTGTGATTAATGGATGAAAACTATGCTGTGTGTTTCACATCAGAAAAGGAGTTAAATCCCAGGCTCTGAGTCTCCCTACAAGCAAGACTTCGTTTCAGGTGAGGGCAGTCACTTTTCTGCTCAAACGAACTACATCTTTCACGAAGCTCACACGTTTCTCATCTTAACTGACAAGCATTGGATGTTAGAGGACCAGTCCATTCAATCAGTTTCAGAAGAAGTTTTGGACTACATATAGTCCTTATGTGTACGAAACACCGTTCTTTTATTCTGGGCACACTCAGATTTCCTGCTGTATTAGAGAATCTAGAAAGCAAGAGTGTGCTTCTCGCTCTAAAGCAGAGTGTGATCCATGGATGAGAACTATGCTCTGTGTTAACCTTCAGAAATGGAGTTAAATCCCAGGCTCTGAGTCTTCTTACAAGCAAGACTTCGATTCAGGTAAGGGCAGTCACTTTTCAGCTCAAACGAACTACATCGTTCACTGAGCTCACATGGTTCTCATCTTAACTGACAAGCATTGGATGTTATAGGGTCAGTGCTTTGTATCAGTTTCAGAATCAGAGATGGACTACATATGATCCATATGTGTAGGAAACCCCGATCTTTTGTTCTGGGCACACTCACGTTTCCTGCTGTCTTAGAGACTATAGAAAGCAGGAAGGTGCCTCTCGCTCTAAAGCAGATTGTGATCCATAGATGAGACTATGCTGTGTGTTTCACTTCAGAAATGGAGTTAAATCTCTTGCTCTGTGTCTTCCTACAGGCAAGACTTCGTTTCAGGTAAGGGCAGTCACTTTTCAGATCAAACGAATTACATCGTTCACGAAGCTCACACGTTTCTCATCTTAACAGAGAAGCATTGGATGTTAGAGGACCAGTGCTTTGTATCAGTTTCAGAAGCAGAGTTGGACTATATAATGTCTGTATGTGTAGGAAACTCGGTTCTTTTGTTCTCAGCACACTCATGTTTCCTGCTGTCTTAGAGACTCTAGAAAGCAAGAGCGTGCTTCTTGTTCTAAAGCAGAGTGTTATCATTGGATTATTACACTGCTGTGTGTTTTACTTCAGAAATGGAGTTAAATCCCAGGCTCTGAGTCTTCCTACAAGCAAGACTTCAAATCAGGTAAGGGCAGTCACTTTTCTGCTCAAACGAACTACATCGTTCATGAAGCTCATACGTTTCCCATCTTAACTGACAAGCATTGGATGTTAGAGGGTCATTGCTTTGTATCAGTTTCAGAAGCAGATTTGGACTACATATGGTCCGTATGTGTAGGAAACACCGTTCTTTGGTTCTGGGCACACTCAGATTTCCTGCTGTATTAGAGACTCTAGAAAGTAAGAGTGTTCTTCTCGCTCTAAAGCAGAGTGTGATCCATGGATGAGAACTATGCTGTGTGTTTCCCCTCAGAAATGGAGTTAAATCCCAGGCTCTGTGTCTTCCTACAAGCAAGACTTCGTTTCAGGTAAGGGCAATCATTTTCAGCTCAAACGAACATCTTTCACAGAGCTCACACGTTTCTCATCTTAACTGACAAGCATTGGATGTTAGAGGACCAGTGCATTCTAACAGTTTCAGAAGAAGATTTGGACTACATATAGTCCGTATGTGTAGGAAACACCGTTCTTTTGTTCTGGGCACACTCAGATTTCCTGCTGTCTTAGAGACCCTAGAAAGCAAGAGTGTGCTTCTTGCTCTAAAGCAGAGTGTGATCCATGGATGAGAACTATGCTGTGTGTTTCACTTCAGAAATGGAGTTAAATCCCAGGCTCTGAGTCTTCCTACAAGCAAGACTTCGTTTCAGGTAAGGGCAGTCACTTTTCTGCTCAAATGAACTACATCGTTCACGAAGCTCCCACGTTTCTCATCTTATCTCACAAGCATTGGATGTTAGAGGACCAGTGCTTTGTATCAGTTTCAGAAGAAGAGTTGGACTAGATATGGTCCCTCGGTGTAGGAAACACCGTTCTTTTGTTCTCAGCACACTCACGTTTCCTGCTGTCTTAGAGACTTTAGTAAGCAAGAGCGTGCTTCTCCCTCTAAAGCAGAGTGTGATCCATAGAAGAAAACTATGCTGTGTGTTTCCCTTCAGAAAAGGAGTTAAATCCCAGGCTCTATGTCTTCCTACAAGCAAGATTTCGTTTCAGGTAAAGGCAGTCACTTTTCAGCTCAAACGAACTACATCTTTCACGGAGCTCACACGTTTCTCATCTTAACAGACAAGCATTGGATGTTAGAGGACCAGTGCTTTGCATCAGTTTCAGAAGCAGAGTTGGACTAGATATGGTCCCTATGTGTAGGAAACACCGTTCTTTTGTTCTCAGCAAACTCACGTTTCCTGCTGTCTTAGAGACTCTAGAAAGCAAAAGCATGCTTCTTGTTCTAAAGCAGAGTGTGATCAATGGATGAGAACACTGCTGTGTGTTTCACTTCAGAAATGGAGTTAAATCCCAGGCTCTGAGTCTTCCTACAAGCAAGACTTCGTTTCAGGTAAGGGCAGTCAGTTTTCTGCTCAAACGAACTACATCGTTCACGATGCTCACGCATTTCTCATCTTAACTGACAAGCATTAGATGTTACAGGACCAGTGCTTTGTATCAGTTTCAGAAGAAGAGTTGGACTATATAATGTCCGTATGTGTAGAAAACATCGTTCATTTGTTGTCAGCACACTCACGTTTCCTGCTGTCCTAGAGACTCTAGAAAGCAAGAGCGTGCTTCTCGCTCTAAAGCAGAGTGTGGTCCATGGATGAAAACTATGCTGTTTGTTTCCCTTCAGAAAAGTAGTTAAATCCCAGGCTCTATGTCTTCCTACAAGCAAGAATTCGTTCCAGGTAAGGGCAGTCACTTTTCAGCTCAAACGAACTACATCTTTCACGGAGCTCACACGTTTCTCATCTTAACAGACAAGCATTGGATGTCAGAGGACCAGTGCTTTGTATCAGTTTCAGAAGCAGAGTTGGATGAGATATGGTCCGTATGTGTAGGAACCACCGTTCTTTTTTTCTCAGCAAACTCTCGTTACCTGCTGTCTTAGAGACTCTAGAAAGCAAAAGCATGCTTCTTGTTCTAAAGCAGAGTGTGTTAAATGGATGAGACAATGCTGTGTGTTTCACTTCAGAACTGGAATTAAATCCCATGCTCTGAGTCTCCCTCCAAGCATGACTTCGTTTAAGGTAAGGTCATTCACTTTTCTGCTCAACGAACTACTTCGTTCACGAAGCTCACACGTTTCTCATCTTAACTGACAAACATTGGATGTTAGAGGACCAGTGCATTGTATCAGTTTCAGAAGAAGGTTTGGACTACATATAATCAGTATGTGTAGGAAACACCGTTCTTTTGTTCTGGGCACACTCAGATTTCCTTCTGTATTAGAGACTCTAGAAAGCAAGAGCGTGCTTCTCGCTCTAAAGCAGAGTGTGATCCATGGATGAGAACTATGCTGTATGTTTCCCTTCAGAAATGGAGTGAAATCCTAGGCTCTGTGTCTTCCTACAGGCAAGACTTCGTTTCAGGTAAGGGCAGTCACTTTTCAGCTCAAACGAACTACATCGTTCACGAAGCTCACACGTTTCTCATCTTAAGAGACAAACATTGGATGTTAGAGGACCAGTGCTTTGTATCAGTTTCAGAAGCAGAGTTGGACTATATAATGTCTGTATGTGTAGGAAACTCCGTTCTTTTGTTCTCAGCAAAATCACGTTTCCTGCTGTCTTAGAGAGTCTAGAAAGCAAGAGCGTGCTTCTTGTTCTAAAGCAGAGTGTGATCATTGGATTATTACACTGCTGTGTGTTTTAATTCAGAAATGGAGTTAAATCCCAGGCTCTGAGTATTCCTACAAGCAAGACTTCTTTTCAGGTAAGGGCAGTCACTTTTCAGTTCAAAGGAACTATATCGTTCACGAAGCTCACACGTTTCTCATCTTAACAGACAAGCATTGGATTTTAGAGGACCAGTGCTTTGTATCAGTTTCAGAAGCAGAGTTGGACTAGATATGGTTTGTATGTGTAGGAAACACCGTTCTTTGTTCTCAGCAAACTCACGTTTCCTGCTGTCTTAGAGACTCTAGAAAGCAAGAGCGTGCTTCTCGTTCTAAAGCAGAGTGTGATCCATGGATGAAAACTATGCTGTGTGTTTCACATCAGAAAAGGAGTTAAATCCCAGGCTCTGAGTCTCCCTACAAGCAAGACTTCGTTTCAGGTGAGGGCAGTCACTTTTCTGCTCAAACGAACTACATCTTTCACGAAGCTCACACGTTTCTCATCTTAACTGACAAGCATTGGATGTTAGAGGACCAGTCCATTCAATCAGTTTCAGAAGAAGTTTTGGACTACATATCGTCCGTATGTGTACGAAACACCGTTCTTTTATTCTGGGCACACTCAGATTTCCTGCTGTATTAGAGAATCTAGAAAGCAAGAGTGTGCTTCTCGCTCTAAAGCAGATTGTGATCCATGGATGAGAACTATGCTGTGTGTTTCCCTTCAGAAATGGAGTTAAATCTCTTGCTCTGTGTCTTCCTACAGGCAAGACTTCGTTTCAGGTAAGGGCAGTCACTTTTCAGATGAAACGAATTACATCGTTCACGAAGCTCACACGTTTCTCATCTTAACAGAGAAGCATTGGATGTTAGAGGACCAGTGCTTTGTATCAGTTTCAGAAGCAGAGTTGGACTATATAATGTCTGTATGTGTAGGAAACTCCGTTCTTTTGTTCTCAGCACACTCACGTTTCCTGCTGTCTTAGAGACTCTAGAAAGCAAGAGCGTGCTTCTTGTTCTAAAGCAGAGTGTTATCATTGGATTATTACACTGCTGTGTGTTTTACTTCAGAAATGGAGTTAAATCCCAGGCTCTGAGTCTTCCTACAAGCAAGACTTCAAATCAGGTAAGGGCAGTCATTTTTCTGCTCAAACGAACTACATCGTTCATGAAGCTCATACGTTTCCCATCTTATCTGACAAGCATTGGATGTTAGAGGGTCATTGCTTTGTATCAGTTTCAGAAGCAGATTTGGACTACATATGGTCCGTATGTGTAGGAAACACCGTTCTTTGGTTCTGGGCACACTCAGATTTCCTGCTGTATTAGAGACTCTAGAAAGTAAGAGTGTTCTTCTCGCTCTAAAGCAGAGTGTGATCCATGGATGAGAACTATGCTGTGTGTTTCCCCTCAGAAATGGAGTTAAATCCCAGGCTCTGTGTCTTCCTACAAGCAAGACTTCGTTTCAGGTAAGGGCAATCATTTTCAGCTCAAACGAACATCTTTCACTGAGCTCACACGTTTCTCATCTTAACAGACAAGCATTGGATGTTAGAGGACCAGTGCTTTGTATCAGTTTCAGAAGCAGAGTTGGACTAGATATGGTCCGTATGTGTAGGAAACACCATTCTTTGGTTCTCAGCACACTCACGTTTCCTGCTGTCTTAGAGACTCTAGAAAGCAAGAGCGTGCTTCTTGTTCTAAAGCAGAGTGTGATCAATGGATGAGACAATGCTGTGTGTTTCCCTTCAGAAATGGAGTTAAATCCCAGGCTCTGTGTCTTACTACAAGCAAGACTTCGTTTCAGGTAAGGGCAGTCACTTTTCAGTTCAAAGGAACTACATCATTCATAAAGCTCACACGTTTCTCATCTTAACTGACAAGCATTGGATGTTAGAGGACCAGTGCATTCTATCAGTTTCAGAAGAAGATTTGGACTACATATAGTCCGTATGTGTAGGAAACACCGTTCTTTTGTTCTGGGCACACTCAGATTTCCTGCTGTCTTAGAGACCCTAGAAAGCAAGAGTGTGCTTCTTGCTCTAAAGCAGAGTGTGATCCATGGATGAGAACTATGCTGTGTGTTTCACTTCAGAAATGGAGTTAAATCCCATGCTCTGAGTCTTCCTACAAGCAAGACTTCGTTTCAGGTAAGGGCAGTCACTTTTCTGCTCAAATGAACTACATCGTTCACGATGCTGACACGTTTCTCAATTTACCTGACAAGCATTGGATGTTAGAGGACGAGTGCTTTGTATCAGTTTCAGAAGAAGAGTTGGACTATATAATGTCCGTATGTGTTGGAAACACTGTTCTTTTGTTCTCAGCACACTCACGTTTCCTGCTGTATTAGAGACTCTAGAAATCAAGAGAGTGCTTCTCGCTCTAAAGCAGAGTGTGATCCATGGATGAAAACTATGCTCTATGTTTCCCTTCAGAAAAGTAGTTAAATCCCAGGCTCTATGTCTTCCTACAAGCAGGACTTCGTTTCAGGTAAGGGCAGTCACTTTTCAGCTCAAACGAACTACATCGTTCACTGAGCTCACACGTTTCTCATCTTAACTGACAAGCATTGGATGTCAGAGGACCAGTGCTTTGTATCAGTTTCAGAAGCAGAGTTGGATGAGATATGGTCCGTATGTGTAGGAACCACCGTTCTTTTTTTCTCAGCAAACTCTCGTTTCCTGCTGTCTTAGAGACTCTAGAAAGCAAAAGCATGCTTCTTGTTCTAAAGCTGAGTGTATTAAATGGATGAGACAATGCTGTGTGTTTCACTTCAGAACTGGAATTAAATCCCATGCTCTGAGTCTCCCTCCAAGCATGACTTCGTTTAAGGTAAGGTCATTCACTTTTCTGCTCAACGAACTACTTCGTTCACGAAGCTCACACGTTTCTCATCTTAACTGACAAACATTGGATGTTAGAGGACCAGTGCATTGTATCAGTTTCAGAAGAAGGTTTGGACTACATATAATCAGTATGTGTAGGAAACACCGTTCTTTTGTTCTGGGCACACTCAGATTTCCTTCTGTATTAGAGACTCTAGAAAGCAAGAGCGTGCTTCTCGCTCTAAAGCAGAGTGTTATCCATGGATGAGAACTATGCTGTATGTTTCCCTTCAGAAATGGAGTGAAATCCTAGGCTCTGTGTCTTCCTACAGGCAAGAATTCGTTTCAGGTAAGGGCAGTCACTTTTCAGCTCAAACGAACTACATCGTTCACGAAGCTCACACGTTTCTCATCTTAAGAGACAAACATTGGATGTTAGAGGACCAGTGCTTTGTATCAGTTTCAGAAGCAGAGTTGGACTATATAATGTCTGTATGTGTAGGAAACTCCGTTCTTTTGTTCTCAGAAAATCACGTTTCCTGCTGTCTTAGAGAGTCTAGAAAGCAAGAGCGTGCTTCTTGTTCTAAAGCAGAGTGTGATCATTGGATTATTACACTGCTGTGTGTTTTAATTCAGAATTGGAGTTAAATCCCAGGCTCTGAGTATTCCTACAAGCAAGACTTCTTTTCAGGTAAGGGCAGTCACTTTTCAGTTCAAAGGAACTATATCGTTCACGAAGCTCACACGTTTCTCATCTTAACAGACAAGCATTGGATTTTAGAGGACCAGTGCTTTGTATCAGTTTCAGAAGCAGAGTTGGACTAGATATGGTTTGTATGTGTAGGAAATACCATTCTTTTGTTCTCAGCAAACTCACGTTTCCTGCTGTCTTAGAGACCCTGGAAAGCAAGAGCGTGCTTCTTGTTCTAAAGCAGAGTGTGATTAATGGATGAAAACTATGCTGTGTGTTTCACATCAGAAAAGGAGTTAAATCCCAGGCTCTGAGTCTCCCTACAAGCAAGACTTCGTTTCAGGTGAGGGCAGTCACTTTTCTGCTCAAACGAACTACATCTTTCACGAAGCTCACACGTTTCTCATCTTAACTGACAAGCATTGGATGTTAGAGGACCAGTCCATTCAATCAGTTTCAGAAGAAGTTTTGGACTACATATAGTCCTTATGTGTACGAAACACCGTTCTTTTATTCTGGGCACACTCAGATTTCCTGCTGTATTAGAGAATCTAGAAAGCAAGAGTGTGCTTCTCGCTCTAAAGCAGAGTGTGATCCATGGATGAGAACTATGCTCTGTGTTAACCTTCAGAAATGGAGTTAAATCCCAGGCTCTGAGTCTTCTTACAAGCAAGACTTCGATTCAGGTAAGGGCAGTCACTTTTCAGCTCAAACGAACTACATCGTTCACTGAGCTCACATGGTTCTCATCTTAACTGACAAGCATTGGATGTTATAGGGTCAGTGCTTTGTATCAGTTTCAGAATCAGAGATGGACTACATATGATCCATATGTGTAGGAAACCCCGATCTTTTGTTCTGGGCACACTCACGTTTCCTGCTGTCTTAGAGACTATAGAAAGCAGGAAGGTGCCTCTCGCTCTAAAGCAGATTGTGATCCATAGATGAGACTATGCTGTGTGTTTCACTTCAGAAATGGAGTTAAATCCCATGCTCTGTGTCTCCCAACAAGCAAGACTTCGTTTCAGGTAAGTGTAGTCACTTTTCTGCTCAAAGAACTACATCTTTCACTGAGCTCACACGTTTCTCATCTTAACAGACAAGCATTGGATGATAGAGGACCAGTGCTCTCTATCAGTTTCAGAAACAGAGTTGGACTAGATATGGTTTGTATGTGTAAGAAACACCGTTCTTTTGTTCTCAGCAAACTCACGTTTCCTGCTGTCTTAGAGACTCTAGAAAGAAGAGCGTGCTTCTTGTTCTAAACAGAGTGTGATCAATGGAGGAGACAATGCTGTGTGTTTCACTTCAGAAATGGAGTTAAATCCCAGGCTCTCAGTCTCCCCACGAGCAAGACTTCGTTTCAGGTAAGGGCAGTCACTTTTTTGCTCAAAGGAACTACATCGTTCACGAAGCTCACACGTTTTTCATCTTAACTGACAAGCATTGGATGTTAGAGGACCAGTGCATTGTATCAGTTTCAGAAGAAGATTTGGACTACATATAGTCTGTATGTGTAGGAAACACCGTTCTTTTGTTCTGGGCACACTCAGATTTCCTGCTCTCTTAGAGACTCTAGAAAGCAAGAGCGTGCTTCTTGCTCTAAAGCAGATTGTGATCCATGGATGAGAACTATGCTGTGTGTTTCCCTTCAGAAATGGAGTTAAATCTCTTGCTCTGTGTCTTCCTACAGGCAAGACTTCGTTTCAGGTAAGGGCAGTCACTTTTCAGATCAAACGAATTACATCGTTCACGAAGCTCACACGTTTCTCATCTTAAGAGAGAAGCATTGGATGTTAGAGGACCAGTGCTTTGTATCAGTTTCAGAAGCAGAGTTGGACTATATAATGTCTGTATGTGTAGGAAACTCGGTTCTTTTGTTCTCAGCACACTCATGTTTCCTGCTGTCTTAGAGACTCTAGAAAGCAAGAGCGTGCTTCTTGTTCTAAAGCAGAGTGTTATCATTGGATTATTACACTGCTGTGTGTTTTACTTCAGAAATGGAGTTAAATCCCAGGCTCTGAGTCTTCCTACAAGCAAGACTTCAAATCAGGTAAGGGCAGTCACTTTTCTGCTCAAACGAACTACATCGTTCATGAAGCTCATACGTTTCCCATCTTAACTGACAAGCATTGGATGTTAGAGGGTCATTGCTTTGTATCAGTTTCAGAAGCAGATTTGGACTACATATGGTCCGTATGTGTAGGAAACACCGTTCTTTGGTTCTGGGCACACTCAGATTTCCTGCTGTATTAGAGACTCTAGAAAGTAAGAGTGTTCTTCTCGCTCTAAAGCAGAGTGTGATCCATGGATGAGAACTATGCTGTGTGTTTCCCTCAGAAATGGAGTTAAATCCCAGGCTCTGTGTCTTCCTACAAGCAAGACTTCGTTTCAGGTAAGGGCAATCATTTTCAGCTCAAACGAACATCTTTCACAGAGCTCACACGTTTCTCATCTTAACAGACAAGCATTGGATGTTAGAGGACCAGTGCTTTGTATCAGTTTCAGAAGCAGAGTTGGACTAGATATGGTCCGTATGTGTAGGAAACACCATTCTTTTGTTCTCAGCACACTCACGTTTCCTGCTGTCTTAGAGACTCTAGAAAGCAAGAGCGTGCTTCTTGTTCTAAAGCAGAGTGTGATCAATGGATGAGACAATACTGTGTGTTTCCCTTCAGAAATGGAGTTAAATCCCAGGCTCTGTGTCTTACTACAAGCAAGACTTCGTTTCAGGTAAGGGCAGTCACTTTTCAGTTCAAAGGAACTACATCATTCATAAAGCTCACACGTTTCTCATCTTAACTGACAAGCATTGGATGTTAGAGGACCAGTGCATTCTATCAGTTTCAGAAGAAGATTTGGACTACATATAGTCCGTATGTGTAGGAAACACCGTTCTTTTGTTCTGGGCACACTCAGATTTCCTGCTGTATTAGAGAATCTAGAAAGCAAGAGTATGATTCTCGCCCTAAAGCAGAGTGTGATCCATGGATGAGAACTATGCTGTGTGTTTCCCCTCCGAAATAGAGTTAAATCCCAGGCTCTGTGTCTTCCTACAAGCAAGACTTCGTTTCAGGTAAGGGCAATCACTTTTCAGCTCAAACGAACAACATCATTCACTGAGCTCACACGTTTCTCATCTTAACAGACAAGCATTGGATGTTAGAGGACCAGTGCTTTGTATCAGTTTCAGAAGCAGAGTTGGACTTGATATGGTCCGTATATGTAGGAAACACCATTCTTTTGTTCTCAGCACACTCACGTTTCCTGCTGTCTTAGAGACTCTAGAAAGCAAGAGCGTGCTTCTTGTTCTAAAACAGAGTGTGGTCAATGGATGATTACACTACTGTGTGTTTTACTTCAGAAATGGAGTTAAATCCCAGGCTCTGAGTCTTCCTACAAGCAAGACTTCAAATCAGGTAAGGGCAGTCACTTTTCTGCTCAAACGAACTACATCGTTCATGAAGCTCACACGTTTCCCATCTTAACTGACAAGCATTGGATGTTAGAGGGTCAGTGCTTTGTATCAGTTTCAGAAGCAGATTTGGACTACATATGGTCCGTATGTGTAGGAAACACCGTTCTTTTGTTCTGGGCACACTCAGATTTCCTGCTGTATTAGAGACTCTAGAAAGCAAGAGTGTTCTTCTCGCTCTAAAGCAGAGTGTGATCCATGGATGAGAACTATGCTGTGTGTTTCCCTTCAGAAATGGAGTTAAATCCCAGGTTCTGTGTCTTCCTACAAGCAAGACTTCTTTTCAGGTAAGGGCAGTCACTTTTAAGTTCAAAGGAACTATATTGTTCACAAAGCTCACACGTTTCACACCTTAACAGACAAGCATTGGATGTTAGAGGACCAGTCTTTGTATCAGTTTAAGAAGCAGATTTGGACTAGATATGGTCCGTATATGTAGGAAACACCATTCTTTTGTTCTCAGCAAACTCACGTTTCCTGCTGTCTTAGAGAATCTAGAAAGCAAGAGCGTGCTTCTCGTTCTAAAGCAGAGTGTGATCCATGGATGAAAACTATGCTGTGTGTTTCACAGCAGAAAAGGAGTTAAATCCAAGGCTCTGAGTCTCCCTACAAGCCTGACTTCGTTTCAGGTAAGGGCAGTCACTTTTCTGCTCAAACGAACTACATCTTTCACGAATCTCACACGTTTCTCATCTTAACTGACAAGTATTGGATGTTAGAGGACCAGTGCTTTGTGTCAGTTTCAGAAGCAGATTTGGACTACATATGGTCGATATGTGTAGAAAACACTGATCTTTTGTTCTGGGCACACTCACGGTTCCTGCTGTCTTAGAGACTCTAGAAAGCAAGAGCGTGCTTCTCGCTCTAAAGCAGAGTGTGATCCATTGATGAAAACTATGCTGTGTGTTTTCTTTCAGAAAAGGAGTTAAATCCCAGGCTCTATGTCTTCCTACAAGCAAGACTTCGTTTCAGGTAAAGGCAGTCACTTTTCAGCTCAAACGAACTACATCATTCACTGAGCTCACACGTTTCTCATATAACAGACAAGCATTGGATGTTAGAGGACCAGTGCTTTGTATCAGTTTCAGAAGCAGAGTTGGACTAGATATGGTCCGTAAGTGTAGGAAACACCGTTCTTTTGTTCTCAGCACACTCACGTTTCCTGCTGTCTTAGAGACTCTAGAAAGCAAGAGCGTGCTTCTTGTTCTAAAGCAGACTGTGATCAATCGATGATTACAGTGCTGTGTGTTTTACTTCAGAAATGGTGTTAAATCCCAGGCTCTGAGTCTTCCTACAAGCAAGACTTCAATTCAGGTAAGGGCAGTCACTTTTCTGCTCAAATGTACTACATCATAGACGAAGCTCACACGTTTCTCATCTTGACTGACAAGCTTTGGATGTTAGAGGGTCAGTGCTTTGTATCAGTTTCAGAAGTAGATTTGGACTAGATATGGTCCATATGTGCAGGAAACACCGTTCTTTTGTTCTGGGCACACTCAGATTTCCTGCTGTCTTAGAGACTCTACAAAGCAAGAGCGTGCTTCTTGCTCTAAAGCAGAGTGTGATCCATGGATGAGAACTATGCTGTGTGTTTCCCTTCAGAAATGGAGTTAAATCCCAGGCTCTGTGTCTTCCTACAAGCAAGACTTCGTTTCGGGTCAGGGCAGTCACTTTTCAGCTCAAACGAACTACATCGTTCACTGAGCTCACACGTTTCTCATCTTAACACACAAGCATTGGATGTTAGAGGACCAGTGCTTTGTATCAGTTTAAGAAGCAGATTTGGACTAGATATGGTCAGTATGTGTAGGAAACACCGTTCTTTGTTCTCAGCACACTCAGGTTTCCTGCTGTCTTAGAGACTCTAGAAAGCAAGAGCGTGCTTCTTGTTCTAAAGCAGAGTGTGATCAATGGATGAGACAATGCTGTTTGTTTCACTTAAGAAATGGAGTTAAATCCCATGCTCTGATTCTCTGTACAAGTAAGATTTCGTTTCAGTTAAGGGCAGTCACTTTTCTGCTCAAAGAAACTACATCGTTCACGAAGCTCACACGTTTCTCATCTTAACTGAGTAGCATTGGATGTTAGAGGACCAATGCATTGTATCAGTTTAGGAAGAAGATTTGGACTACATATATTCAGTATGTGTAGGAAACACCGTTCTTTTGTTCTGGGCACACTCATATTTCCTGCTGTATTAGAGATTCTAGAAAGCAAGATCGTGCTTCTTGCTCTAAATCAGAGTGTGATCCATGGATTATAACTATGCTGTGTGTTTCCCTTCAGAAATGGAGTTAAATCCCAGGTTCTGTTCTTCCTACAGGCAAGACTTCGTTTCAGGTAAGCACAGTCACTTTTCAGGTCAAACGAACTACATCGTTCACGAAGCTCACACGTTTCTCATCTTAACAGACAAGCATTGGATTTTAGAGGACCAGTGCTTTGTATCAGTTTCAGAAGCAGAGTTGGACTAGATATGGTCCGAATGTGTAGGAAACACCGTTCTTTTGTTCTCAGCAAACTCACGTTTCCTGCTGTCTTAGAGACTCTAGAAAGCAAGAGCATGCTTCTTGTTCTAAAGCAGAGTGTGATCAATGGATGATTACACTGCTGTGTGTTTCACTTCAGAAATGGAGTTAAATCGCAGGCTCTTAGTCATCCTACATGCAAGACTTCGTTTCAGGTAAGGGCAGTCAGTTATCTGCTCAAACGAACTACATCGTTCATGAGGCTCACATGTTTCTCATCTTAAATGACAAGCATTGGATGTTAGAGGACCAGTGCTTTGTGTCAGTTTCAGAAGAAGAGTTGGACTATATAATGTCCGTATGTGTAGGAAACAGCGTTCTTTTATTCTCCGCACACTCACGTTTCCTGTTGTTTTAGAGACTCTAGAAAGCAAGAGCGTGCTTCTTGCTCTAAAGCAGTGTGTGATCCATGGATGAGAACTATGCTGTGTGTTTCCCTTCAAAAATGGAGTTAAATCCCAGGCTCTGAGTCTTCCTACAAGCAAGACTTCGTTTCTGGTAAGGGCAATCACTTTTCACCTCAAATGAACGACATCTTTCACTGAGCTCACACGTTTCTCATCTTAAATGACAAGCATTGGATGTTAGAGGGTCAGTGCTTTGTGTCAGTTTCAGAAGCAGATTTGGACTACATATGGTCGATATGTGTAGAAAACACTGATCTTTTGTTCTGGGCACACTCACGGTTCCTGCTGTCTTAGAGACTCTAGAAATCAAGAGCGTGCTTCTTGTTCTAAAGCAGACTGTGATCAATCGATGATTACAGTGCTGTGTGTTTTACTTCAGAAATGGAGTTAAATCCCAGGCTCTGAGTCTTCCTACAAGCAAGACTTCAATTCAGGTAAGGGCAGTCACTTTTCTGCTCAAATGTACTACATCATACACGAAGCTCACACGTTTCTTATCTTAATTGACAAGCATTGGATGTTAGAGGGTCAGTGCTTTGTATCAGTTTCAGAAGTAGATTTGGACTAGATATGGTCCATATGTGTAGAAAACACTGATCTTTTGTTCTGGGCACACTCACGGTTCCTGCTGTCTTAGAGACTCTAGAAAGCAAGAGCGTGCTTCTCGCTCTAAAGCAGAGTGTGATCCATTGATGAAAACTATGCTGTGTGTTTTCTTTCAGAAAAGGAGTAAATCCCAGGCTCTATGTCTTCCTACAAGCAAGACTTCCTTTCAGGTAAAGGCAGTCACTTTTCAGCTCAAACGAACTACATCGTTCACTGAGCTCACACGTTTCTCATCTTAACACACAAGCATTGGATGTTAGAGGACCAGTGCTTTGTATCAGTGTCAGAAGCAGAGTTGGACTAGATATGGTCCGTATGTGTAGGAAACACCGTTCTTTTGTTCTCAGCAAACTCACGTTTCCTGTTGTCTTAGAGACTCTAGAAAGCAAGAGCATGCTTCTTGTTCTAAAGCAGAGTGTGATCAATGGATGATTACACTGCTGTGTGTTTCACTTCAGAAATGGAGTTAAATCGCAGGCTCTGAGTCATCCTACATGCAAGACTTCGTTTCAGGTAAGGGCAGTCAGTTTTCTGCTCAAACGAACTACATCGTTCATGATGCTCACATGTTTCTCATCTTAACTGACAAGCATTGGATGTTAGAGGACCAGTGCTTTGTGTCAGTTTCAGAAGAAGAGTTGGACTATATAATGTCCGTATGTGTAGGAAACAGCGTTCTTTTATTCTCCGCACACTCACGTTTCCTGTTGTTTTAGAGACTCTAGAAAGCAAGAGCGTGCTTCTTGCTCTAAAGCAGAGTGTGATCCATGGATGAGAACTATGCTGTGTGTTTCCCTTCAGAAATGGAGTTAAATCCCAGGCTCTGAGTCTTCCTACAAGCAAGACTTCGTTTCTGGTAAGGGCAGTCACTTTTCACCTCAAATGAATGACATCTTTCACTGACCTCACACGTTTCTCATCTTAAATGACAAGCATTGGATGTTAGAGGGTCAGTGCTTTGTGTCAGTTTCAGAAGCAGATTTGGACTACATATGGTCGATATGTGTAGAAAACACTGATCTTTTGTTCTGGGCACACTCACGGTTCCTGCTGTCTTAGAGACTCTAGAAAGCAAGAGCGTGCTTCTTGTTCTAAAGCAGACTGTGATCAATCGATGATTACAGTGCTGTGTGTTTTACTTCAGAAATGGAGTTAAATCCCAGGCTCTGAGTCTTCCTACAAGCAAGACTTCAATTCAGGTAAGGGCAGTCACTTTTCTGCTCAAATGTACTACATCATACACGAAGCTCACACGTTTCTCATCTTATTTGACAAGCATTGGATGTTAGAGGGTCAGTGCTTTGTATCAGTTTCAGAAGTAGATTTGGACTAGATATGGTCCATATGTGCAGGAAACACCGTTCTTTTGTTCTGGGCACACTCAGATTTCCTGCTGTCTTAGAGACTCTACAAAGCAAGAGCGTGCTTCTTGCTCTAAAGCAGAGTGTGATCCATGGATGAGAACTATGCTGTGTGTTTCCCTTCAGAAATGGAGTTAAATCCCAGGCTCTGTTTCTTCCTACAAGCAAGACTTCGTTTCGGGTCAGGGCAGTCACTTTTCAGCTCCAACAAACTACATCGTTCACTGAGCTCACACATTTCTCACCTTAACAGACAAGCATTGGATGTTAGAGGACCAGTCTTTGTATCAGTTTAAGAAGCAGATTTGGACTAGATATGGTCCGTATATGTAGGAAACACCGTTCTTTTGTTCTCAGCAAACTCACGTTTCCTGCTGTCTTAGAGAATCTAGAAAGCAAGAGCGTGCTTCTCGTTCTAAAGCAGAGTGTGATCCATGGATGAAAACTATGCTGTGTGTTTCACAGCAGAAAAGGAGTTAAATCCAAGGCTCTGAGTCTCCCTACAAGCCTGACTTCGTTTCAGGTGAGGGCAGTCACTTTTCTGCTCAAACGAACTACATCTTTCACGAATCTCACACGTTTCTCATCTTAACTGACAAGTATTGGATGTTAGAGGACCAGTGCTTTGTGTCAGTTTCAGAAGCAGATTTGGACTACATATGGTCGATATGTGTAGAAAACACTGATCTTTTGTTCTGGGCACACTCACGGTTCCTGCTGTCTTAGAGACTCTAGAAAGCAAGAGCGTGCTTCTCGCTCTAAAGCAGAGTGTGATCCATTGATGAAAACTATGCTGTGTGTTTTCTTTCAGAAAAGGAGTTAAATCCCAGGCTCTATGTCTTCCTACAAGCAAGACTTCGTTTCAGGTAAAGGCAGTCACTTTTCAGCTCAAACGAACTACATCATTCACTGAGCTCACACGTTTCTCATATAACAGACAAGCATTGGATGTTAGAGGACCAGTGCTTTGTATCAGTTTCAGAAGCAGAGTTGGACTAGATATGGTCCGTAAGTGTAGGAAACACCGTTCTTTTGTTCTCTGCACACTCACGTTTCCTGCTGTCTTAGAGACTCTAGAAAGCAAGAGCGTGCTTCTTGTTCTAAAGCAGACTGTGATCAATCGATGATTACAGTGCTGTGTGTTTTACTTCAGAAATGGAGTTAAATCCCAGGCTCTGAGTCTTCCTACAAGCAAGACTTCAATTCAGGTAAGGGCAGTCACTTTTCTGCTCAAATGTACTACATCATAGACGAAGCTCACACGTTTCTCATCTTGACTGACAAGCATTGGATGTTAGAGGGTCAGTGCTTTGTATCAGTTTCAGAAGTAGATTTGGACTAGATATGGTCCATATGTGCAGGAAACACCGTTCTTTTGTTCTGGGCACACTCAGATTTCCTGCTGTCTTAGAGACTCTACAAAGCAAGAGCGTGCTTCTTGCTCTAAAGCAGAGTGTGATCCATGGATGAGAACTATGCTGTGTGTTTCCCTTCAGAAATGGAGTTAAATCCCAGGCTCTGTGTCTTCCTACAAGCAAGACTTCGTTTCGGGTCAGGGCAGTCACTTTTCAGCTCAAACGAACTACATCGTTCACTGAGCTCACACGTTTCTCATCTTAACACACAAGCATTGGATGTTAGAGGACCAGTGCTTTGTATCAGTTTAAGAAGCAGAGTTGGACTAGATATGGTCAGTATGTGTAGGAAACACCGTTCTTTGTTCTCAGCACACTCAGGTTTCCTGCTGTCTTAGAGACTCTAGAAAGCAAGAGCGTGCTTCTTGTTCTAAAGCAGAGTGTGATCAATGGATGAGACAATGCTGTGTGTTTCACTTAAGAAATGGAGTTAAATCCCATGCTCTGATTCTCTGTACAAGTAAGATTTCGTTTCAGTTAAGGGCAGTCACTTTTCTGCTCAAAGAAACTACATCGTTCACGAAGCTCACACGTTTCTCATCTTAACTGAGTAGCATTGGATGTTAGAGGACCAATGCATTGTATCAGTTTAGGAAGAAGATTTGGACTACATATATTCAGTATGTGTAGGAAACACCGTTCTTTTGTTCTGGGCACACTCATATTTCCTGCTGTATTAGAGATTCTAGAAAGCAAGATCGTGCTTCTTGCTCTAAATCAGAGTGTGATCCATGGATTATAACTATGCTGTGTGTTTCCCTTCAGAAATGGAGTTAAATCCCAGGTTTACAGGCAATACTTCGTTTCAGGTAAGCACAGTCACTTTTCAGGTCAAACGAACTACATCGTTCACGAAGCTCACACGTTTCTCATCTTAACAGACAAGCATTGGATTTTAGAGGACCAGTGCTTTGTATCACTTTCAGAAGCAGAGTTGGACTAGATATGGTCCGAATGTGTAGGAAACACCGTTCTTTTGTTCTCAGCAAACTCACGTTTCCTGCTGTCTTAGAGACTCTAGAAAGCAAGAGCATGCTTCTTGTTCTAAAGCAGAGTGTGATCAATGGATGATTACACTGCTGTGTGTTTCACTTCAGAAATGGAGTTAAATCGCAGGCTCTTAGTCATCCTACATGCAAGACTTCGTTTCAGGTAAGGGCAGTCAGTTTTCTGCTCAAATGAACTACATCGTTCATGATGCTCACATGTTTCTCATCTTAACTGACAAGCATTGGATGTTAGAGGACCAGTGCTTTGTGTCAGTTTCAGAAGAAGAGTTGGACTATATAATGTCCGTATGTGTAGGAAACAGCGTTCTTTTATTCTCCGCACACTCACGTTTCCTGTTGTTTTAGAGACTCTAGAAAGCAAGAGCGTGCTTCTTGCTCTAAAGCAGTGTGTGATCCATGGATGAGAACTATGCTGTGTGTTTCCCTTCAAAAATGGAGTTAAATCCCAGGCTCTGAGTCTTCCTACAAGCAAGACTTCGTTTCTGGTAAGGGCAGTCACTTTTCACCTCAAATGAACGACATCTTTCACTGAGCTCACACGTTTCTCATCTTAAATGACAAGCATTGGATGTTAGAGGGTCAGTGCTTTGTGTCAGTTTCAGAAGCAGATTTGGACTACATATGGTCGATATGTGTAGAAAACACTGATCTTTTGTTCTGGGCACACTCACGGTTCCTGCTGTCTTAGAGACTCTAGAAATCAAGAGCGTGCTTCTTGTTCTAAAGCAGACTGTGATCAATCGATGATTGCAGTGCTGTGTGTTTTACTTCAGAAATGGAGTTAAATCCCAGGCTCTGAGTCTTCCTACAAGCAAGACTTCAATTCAGGTAAGGGCAGTCACTTTTCTGCTCAAATGTACTACATCATACACGAAGCTCACACGTTTCTCATCTTAATTGACAAGCATTGGATGTTAGAGGGTCAGTGCTTTGTATCAGTTTCAGAAGTAGATTTGGACTAGATTTGGTCCATATGTGCAGGAAACACCGTTCTTTTGTTCTGGGCACACTCAGATTTCCTTCTGTATTAGAGACTCTAGAAAGCAAGAGCATGCTTCTTGCTCTAAAGCAGAGTGTGATCCATGGATGAGAACTATGCTGTATGTTTCCCTCAGAAATGGAGTTAAATCCTAGGCTCTGTGTCTTCCTACAGGCAAGACTTCGTTTCAGGAATGGGCAGTCACTTTTCAGCTCAAACGAACTACATCGTTCACGAAGCTCACACGTTTCTCATCTTAACAGACAAGCATTGGATTTCAGAGGACCAGTGCTTTGTATCAGTTTCAGAAGCAGAGTTGGACTATATAATGTCCGTATGTGTAGGAAACACCCTTCTTTTGTTCTCAGCGCACTCATGTGTCCTGTTGTCTTAGAGACTCTAGAAACAAGAGCGTGCTTCTTGTTCTAAAGCAGAGTGTGATCAATGGTTGAGACAATGCTGTGTGCTTCACTTCAGAAATGGAGTTTAATCCCAGGCTCTCAGTCTCCCTATGAGCAAGACTTCGTTTCAGGTAAGGGCAGTCACTTTTCTGCTCAAAGGAACTACATCATACACGAAGCTCACACGTTTCTCATCTTAACTGACAAGCCTTGGATGTTAGAGGACCAGTGCTTTGTGTCAGTTTCAGAAGCAGATTTGGACTACATATGGTCGATATGTGTAGAAAACACTGATCTTTTGTTCTGGGCACACTCACGGTTCCTGCTGTCTTAGAGACTCTAGAAAGCAAGAGCGTGCTTCTCGCTCTAAAGCAGAGTGTGATCCATTGATGAAAACTATGCTGTGTGTTTTCTTTCAGAAAAGGAGTAAATCCCAGGCTCTATGTCTTCCTACAAGCAAGACTTCCTTTCAGGTAAAGGCAGTCACTTTTCAGCTCAAACGAACTACATCATTCACTGAGCTCACACGTTTCTCATATAACAGACAAGCATTGGATGTTAGAGGACCAGTGCTTTGTATCAGTTTCAGAAGCAGAGTTGGACTAGATATGGTCTGTAAGTGTAGGAAACACCGTTCTTTTGTTCTCAGCACACTCACGTTTCCTGCTGTCTTAGAGACTCTAGAAAGCAAGAGCGTGCTTATTTTTCTAAAGCAGACTGTGATCAATCGATGATTACAGTGCTGTGTGTTTTACTTCAGAAATGGAGTTAAATCCCAGGCTCTGAGTCTTCCTACAAGCAAGACTTCAATTCAGGTAAGGGCAGTCACTTTTCTGCTCAAATGTACTACATCATAGACGAAGCTCACACGTTTCTCATCTTAACTGACAAGCATTGGATGTTAGAGGGTCAGTGCTTTGTATCAGTTTCAGAAGTAGATTTGGACTAGATATGGTCCATATGTGCAGGAAACACCATTCTTTTGTTCTGGGCACACTCAGATTTCCTGCTGTCTTAGAGACTCTACAAAGCAAGAGCGTGCTTCTTGCTCTAAAGCAGAGTGTGATCCATGGATGAGAACTATGCTGTGTGTTTCCCTTCAGAAATGGAGTTAAATCCCAGGCTCTGTGTCTTCCTAAAAGCAAGACTTCGTTTAGGGTCAGGGCAGTCACTTTTCAGCTCAAACGAACTACATCGTTCACTGAGCTCACACGTTTCTCATCTTAACACACAAGCATTGGATGTTAGAGGACCAGTGCTTTGTATCAGTGTCAGAAGCAGAGTTGGACTAGATATGGTCCGTATGTGTAGGAAACACCGTTCTTTTGTTCTCAGCAAACTCACGTTTCCTGTTGTCTTAGAGACTCTAGAAAGCAAGAGCATGCTTCTTGTTCTAAAGCAGTGTGTGATCAATGGATGATTACACTGCTGTGTGTTTCACTTCAGAAAGGGAGTAAAATCGCAGGCTCTGAGTCATCCTACATGCAAGACTTCGTTTCAGGTAAGGGCAGTCAGTTTTCTGCTCAAACGAACTACATCGTTCATGATGCTCACATGTTTCTCATCTTAACTGACAAGCATTGGATGTTAGAGGACCAGTGCTTTGTGTCAGTTTCAGAAGAAGAGTTGGACTATATAATGTCCGTATGTGTAGGAAACAGCGTTCTTTTATTCTCCGCACACTCACGTTTCCTGTTGTTTTAGAGACTCTAGAAAGCAAGAGCGTGCTTCTTGCTCTAAAGCAGAGTGTGATCCATGGATGAGAACTATGCTGTGTGTTTCCCTTCAGAAATGGAGTTAAATCCCAGGCTCTGAGTCTTCCTACAAGCAAGACTTCGTTTCTGGTAAGGGCAGTCACTTTTCACCTCAAATGAACGACATCTTTCACTGACCTCACACGTTTCTCATCTTAAATGACAAGCATTGGATGTTAGAGGGTCAGTGCTTTGTGTCAGTTTCAGAAGCAGATTTGGACTACATATGGTCGATATGTGTAGAAAACACTGATCTTTTGTTCTGGGCACACTCACGGTTCCTGCTGTCTTAGAGACTCTAGAAAGCAAGAGCGTGCTTCTTGTTCTAAAGCAGACTGTGATCAATCGATGATTACAGTGCTGTGTGTTTTACTTCAGAAATGGAGTTAAATCCCAGGCTCTGAGTCTTCCTACAAGCAAGACTTCAATTCAGGTAAGGGCAGTCACTTTTCTGCTCAAATGTACTACATCATACACGAAGCTCACACGTTTCTCATCTTATTTGACAAGCATTGGATGTTAGAGGGTCAGTGCTTTGTATCAGTTTCAGAAGTAGATTTGGACTAGATATGGTCCATATGTGCAGGAAACACCGTACTTTTGTTCTGGGCACACTCAGATTTCCTGCTGTCTTAGAGACTCTACAAAGCAAGAGCGTGCTTCTTGCTCTAAAGCAGAGTGTGATCCATGGATGAGAACTATGCTGTGTGTTTCCCTTCAGAAATGGAGTTAAATCCCAGGCTCTGTTTCTTCCTACAAGCAAGACTTCGTTTCGGGTCAGGGCAGTCACTTTTCAGCTCCAACAAACTACATCGTTCACTGAGCTCACACGTTTCTCATCTTAACACACAAGCATTGGATGTTAGAGGACCAGTGCTTTGTATCAGTTTAAGAAGCATAGTTGGACTAGATATGGTCCATATGTGTAGGAAACACCGTTCTTTTGTTCTCAGCAAACTCACGTTTCCTGTTGTCTTAGAGACTCTAGAAAGCAAGAGTGTCCTTCTCACTCTAAAGCAGAGTGTGATCCATGGTTGAGAACACTGCTGTGTGTTTCACTTAAGAAATGGAGTTAAATCCCAGGCTCTGTGTCTTCCTACAAGCAAGACTACGTTTCAGGTAAGGGCAGTCACTTTTCTGCTCAAACGAACTACATCATTCACTGAGCTCACACGTTTCTCATATAACAGACAAGCATTGGATGTTAGAGGACCAGTGCTTTGTATCAGTTTCAGAAGCAGAGTTGGACTAGATATTGTCCGTAAGTGTAGGAAACATCGTTCTTTTGTTCTCAGCACACTCACGTTTCCTGCTGACTTAGAGATTCTAGAAAGCAAGAGCGTGCTTCTTGTTCTAAAGCAGACTGTGATCAATCGATGATTACAGTGCTGTGTGTTTTACTTCAGAAATGGAGTTAAATCCCAGGCTCTGAGTCTTCCTACAAGCAAGACTTCAATTCAGGTAAGGGCAGTCACTTTTCTGCTCAAATGTACTACATCATACACGAATCTCACACGTTTCTCATCTTAACTGACAAGCATTGGATGTTAGAGGACCAGTGCATTCTATCAGTTTCAGAAGAAGATTTGGACTACATATAATCCGTATGTGTAGGAAACACCGTTCATTTGTTCTGGGCACACTCAGATTTCCTGTTGTCTTAGAGACTCTAGAATGCAAGAGTGTGCTTCTTGCTCTAAAGCAGAGTGTGATCCATAGATGAGAACTATGCTGTGTTTTTCACTTCAGAAATGGAGTTAAATCCCAGGCTCAAGTCTTCCTACAAGCAAGACTTCGTTTCAGGTAAGGGCAGTCAGTTTTCTGCTCAAACGAACTACATCCTTCACGATGCTGACACGTTTCTCATCTTACCTGACAAGCATTGGATGTTAGAGGACCAGTGCTTTGTATCAGTTTCAGAAGAAGAGTTGGACTATATAATGTCCGTATGTGTTGGAAACACCGTTCTTTTGTTCTCAGCACACTCACGTTTCCTGCTGTATTAGAGACTCTAGAAATCAAGAGCGTTCTTCTCGCTCTAAAGCAGAGTGTGATCCATGGATGAAAACTATGCTGTTTGTTTCCCTTCATAAAAGTAGTAAAATCCCAGGCTCTATGTCTTCGTACAAGCAAGACTTCGTTTCAGGTAAGGGCAGTCAGTTTTCTGCTCAAATGAACTACATCCTTCACGATGCTCACACGTTTCTCATCTTAACTGACAAGCATTGGATGTTAGAGGACCAGTGCTTTGTATCAGTTTCATAAGAAGATTTGGACTATATAATGTCCGTATGTGTAGGAAACACCGTTCTTTTGTTCTCTGCACATCCACGTTTCCTGCTGTCTTAGAGACTAGAGAAAGCAAGAGCGTGCTTCTCGCTCTAAAGCAGAGTGTGATGCATGGATGAGAACAATGCTGTGTGTTTCCCTGCAGAAATGGAGTTAAATCCCAGGCTCTGAGTCTTCCTACAAGCAAGACTTCGTTTCAGGTAAGGGCAGTCACTTTTCAGCTCAAACGAACTACATCGTTCACTGAGCTCACACGTTTCTCATCTTAACAGACAAGCATTGGATGTTAGAGGACCAGTGCTTTGTATCAGTTTCAGAAGCAGAGTTGGACTAGATATGGTCCGTATGTGTAGGAAACACCGTTCTTTTGTTCTCAGCACACTCACGTTTCCTGCTGTCTTAGAGACTCTAGAAAGCAAGAGCGTGCTTCTTGTTCTAAAGCAGAGTGTGATCAATGGATGAGACAATGCTGTGTGTTTCCCTTAAGAAATGGAGTTAAATCCCATGCTCTGAGTCTCCGTACAAGCAAGATTTCGTTTCAGGTAAGGGCAGGCAATTTCTGCTCAAAGAAACTACATCGTTCACGAAGCTCACACGTTCTCATCTTAACTGAGTAGGATTGGATGTTAGAGGACCAGTGCATTGTATCAGTTTAGGAAGAAGATTTGGACTACATATATTCAGTATGTGTAGGAAACACCTTCTTTTGTTCTGGGCACACTCAGATTTCCTGCTGTATTAGAGATTCTAGAAAGCAAGATCGTGCTTCTTGCTCTAAAGCAGAGTGTGATCCATGGATGAGAACTATGCTGTGTGTTTCCCTTCAGAAATGGAGTTAAATCCCAGGCTCTGTGTCTTCCTACAGGCAATAATTCGTTTCAGGTAAGTGCAGTCACTTTTCTGGTCAAACGAACTACATCCTTCACGTAGCTCACACGTTTCTCATCTTAATTGACAAGCATTGGATGTTAGACGACCAGTGCTTTGTATCAGTTTCAGAAGAAGAGTTGGACTAGATATGGTCCATATGTGTACAAACACCATTCTTTTGTTCTGGGCACAATCAGATTTCCTGCTGTATTAGAGAATCTAGAAAGCAAGAGTGTGCTTCTCGCTCTAAAGCAGAGTGTGATCCATGGATGAGAACTATGCTGTGTGTTCCCTTCAGAAATGGAGTTAAATCCCAGGCTCTGTGTCTTCCTACAAGCAAGACTTCGTTTCAGGTAAGGGCAGTCACTTTTCAGCTCAAACGAACTACATCGTTCACTGAGCTCACACATTTCTCATCTTAACAGACAAGCATTGGATGTTAGAGGACCAGTGCTTTGTATCAGTTTCAGAAGCAGAGATGGACTAGATATGGTCCGCATGTGTAGAAAACACCGTTCTTTTGTTTTCAGCACACTCACGTTTCCTGCTGTCTCAGAGACTCTAGAAAGCAAGAGCGTGCTTCTTGTTCTAAAGCAGAGTGTGATCAATGGATGAGACAATGCTGTGTGTTTCACTTCAGAAATGGAGTTAAATCCCAGGCTCTGAGTCTCCCTACAAGCAAGAATTCGTTTCAGGTAAGGGCCGTCACTTTTCTGCTCAAAGGAACTACATCGTTCACGAAGATCACACGTTTATCATCTTAACTGACAAGCATTGGATGTTAGAGGGTCGGTGCTTTGTATCAGTTTCAGAAGCAGATTTGGACTACATATGGTCCATATGTGTAGGAAACACCGTTCTTTTGTTCTGGGCACACTCAGATTTCCTGCTGTATTAGAGACTCTATAAAGCTAGAGTGTGCTTCTCGCTCTAAAGCAGAGTGTGATCCATGAATGAGAACTATGCTGTGTGTTTCCCTTCAGAAATGGACTTAAATCCCAGGCTCTGTGTCTTACTACAAGCAAGACTTCGTTTCAGGTAAGGGCAGTCACTTTTCAGTTCAAAAAACTACATCATTTACAAAGCTCACACGTTTCTCATCTTAACTGACAAGCATTGGATGTTAGAGGACCAGTGCATTCTATCAGTTTCAGAAGAAGATTTGGACTACATATAATCCGTATGTGTAGGAAACACCGTTCATTTGTTCTGGGCACATTCAGATTTCCTGCTGTCTTAGAGACTCTAGAATGCATGAGTGTGCTTCTTGCTCTAAAGCAGAGTGTGATCCATAGATGAGAACTATGCTGTGTTTTTCACTTCAGAAATGGAGTTAAATCCCAGGCTCAAGTCTTCCTACAAGCAAGACTTCGTTTCATGTAAGGGCAGTCAGTTTTCTGCTCAAACGAACTACATCCTTCACGATGCTGACACGTTTCTCATCTTACCTGACAAGCATTGGATGTTAGAGGACCAGTGCTTTGTATCAGTTTCAGAAGAAGAGTTGGACTATATAATGTCCGTATGTGTTGGAAACACCGTTCTTTTGTTCTCAGCACACTCACGTTTCCTGCTGTATTAGAGACTCTAGAAATCAAGAGTGTTCTTCTCGCTCTAAAGCAGAGTGTGATCCATGGATGAAAACTATGCTGTTTGTTTCCCTTCAGAAAAGTAGTTAAATCCCAGGCTCTATGTCTTCGTATAAGCAAGACTTCGTTTCAGGTAAGGGCAGTCAGTTTTCTGCTCAAACGAACTACATCCTTCACGATGCTCACACGTTTCTCATCTTAACTGACAAGCATTGGATGTTAGAGGACCAGTGCTTTGTATCAGTTTCAGAAGAAGAGTTGGACTATATAATGTCCATATGTGTAGGAAACACCGTTCTTTTGTTCTCTGCACACTCACGTTTCCTGCTGTCTTAGAGACTAGAGAAAGCAAGACCGTGCTTCTCGCTCTAAAGCAGAGTGTGATGCATGGATGAGAACACTGCTGTGTGTTTCCCTGCAGAAATGGAGTTAAATACTAGGCTCTGAGTCTTCCTACAACCAAGACTTCGTTTCAGGTAAGGGTAGTCACTTTTCAGCTCAAACGAACTACATCGTTCACTGAGCTCACACGTTTCTCATCTTAACACACAAGCATTGGATGTTAGAGGACCAGTGCTTTGTATCAGTTTCAGAAGCAGAGTTGGACTAGATATGGTCCGTATATGTAGGAAACACCGTTCTTTTGTTCTCAGCACACTCACGTTTCCTGCTGTCTTAGAGACTCTAGAAAGCAAGAGCGTGCTTCTTGTTCTAAAGCAGAGTGTGATCAATGGATGAGACAATGCTGTGTGTTTCACTTAAGAAATGGAGTTAAATCCCATGCTCTGAGTCTCCCTACAAGCAAGAATTCGTTTCAGGTAATGGCAGTCACTTTTCTGCTCAAAGGAACTACATCCTTCAGGAAGATCACACGTTTCTCATCTTAACTGACAAGCATTGGATGTTAGAGGGTCAGTGCTTTGTATCAGTTTCAGAAGCAGATTTGGACTACATATGGTCCATATGTGTAGGAAACACCGTTCTTTTGTTCTGGGCACACTCAGATTTCCTGCTGTATTAGAGACTCTAGAAAGCTAGAGTGTGCTTCTCGCTCTAAAGCAGAGTGTGATCCATGGATGAGAACTATGCTGTGTGTTTCCCTTCAGAAATGGACTGAAATCCCAGGCTCTGTGTCTTACTACAAGCAAGACTTCGTTTCAGGTAAGGGCAGTCACTTTTCAGTTCAAAAAACTACATCATTCACAAAGCTCACACGTTTCTCATCTTAACTGACAAGCATTGGATGTTAGAAGACCAGTGCATTCTATCAGTTTCAGAAGAAGATTTGGACTACATATAATCCGTATGTGTAGGAAACACCGTTCATTTTTCTGGGCACACTCAGATTTCCTGCTGTCTTAGAGACTCTAGAATGCAAGAGTGTGCTTCTTGCTCTAAAGCAGAGTGTGATCCATAGATGAGAACTATGATGTGTTTTTCACTTCAGAAATGGAGTTAAATCCCAGGCTCTGTGTCTTACTACAAGCAAGACTTCGTTTCAGGTAAGGGCAGTCACTTTTCAGTTCAAAAAACTACATCATTCACAAAGCTCACACGTTTCTCATCTTAACTGACAAGCATTGGATGTTAGAGGACAAGAGCTTTGTATCCATTTCAGAAGCAGAGTTGGACTATATAATGTACATATGTTTAGGAAACACCGTTCTTTTGTTCTCAGCACACTGATGTTTCCTGCTGTCTTAGAGACTCTAGAAAGGAAGAGCGTGCTTCTTCTTCTAAAGCAGAGTCTCATCAACGGATGAGGACCAGTGCTTTGTATCAGTTTCAGAAGAAGAGTTGGACTAGATATGGTCCGTATGTGTAGGAAACACGGTTCTTTTGTTCTCAGCACACTCACGTTTCCTGCTGTCTTAGAGAATCTAGAAAGCAAGTGCGTGCTTCTCGCTCTAAAGCAGAGTGTGATCCATGGATGAGAACTATGCTGTGTGTTTCCCTTCAGAAGCAGAGTTGGACTATATAATGTACATATGTTTAGGAAACACCGTTCTTTTGTTCTCAGCACACTGATGTTTCCTGCTGTCTTAGAGACTCTAGAAAGGAAGAGCGTGCTTCTTCTTCTAAAGCAGAGTCTCATCAACGGATGATTACACTGCTGTGTGTTTTACTTTAGAAATGGAATTAAATCCCAGGCTCAGAGTCTTCCTACAAGCAAGACTTCGTTTCAGGTAAGAGCAGTCACTTTTCAGCTCAAACGAACTACATTGTTCACTGTGCTCACACGTTTTTCATCTTAACAGACAAGCATTGGATGTTAGAGGACCAGTGCATTGTATCAGTTCCAGAAGAAGATTTGGACTACATATAATCAGTATGTGTAGGAAACACCTTTCTTTTGTTCTGGGCACACTCAGATTTCCTTCTGTATTAGAGACTCTAGAAAGCAAGAGCGTGCTTCTTGCTCTAAAGCAGAGTGTGATCCATGGATGAGAACTCTGCTGTGTGTTTCCCTTCAGAAATGGAGGTAAATCCCAGGCGCTGAGTCTTCAATACAAGCAAGACTTCATTTCAGGTAAGGGCAGTCACTTTTCAGCTCAAAGGAACTACATCTTTCATGGAGCTCACACGTTTCTCATCTTAACTGACAAGCATTGGATGTTAGAGGACCAGTGCTTTGTATAAGTTTAAGAAGCAGATTTGGACTAGATATGGTCCGTATGTGTAGGAAACACAGTTCTTTTGTTCTCAGCACACACACGTTTCCTGCTGTCTTAGAGACTCTAGAAAGCAAGAGCGTGCTTCTTGTTCTAAAGCAGAGTGTTATCAATGGATTAGACAATGCGGTGTGTTTCACTTCAGAAATGGAGTTAAATCCCATGCTCTGAGTCTCCCTACAAGCATGACTTCGTTTAAGGTAAGGGCAGTCACTTTTCTGCTCAAAGAACTACATCGTTCATGTAGCTCACACGTTTCTCATCTTAACTGACAAGCATTGGATGTTAGAGGACCAGTGCATTGTATCAGTTTCAGAAGAAGATTTGGACTACATATAATCAGTATGTGTAGGAAACACCGTTCTTTTGTTCTGGGCACAATCAGATTTCCTTCTGTATTAGAGACTCTAGAAAGCAAGAGCGTGCTTCTTGCTCTAAAGCAGAGTGTGATCCATGAATGAGAACTATGCTTTATGTTTCCCTTCAGAATTGGAGTTAAATCCCAGGCTCTGTGTCTTCCTACAGGCAAGACTTCGTTTCAGGTAAGGGCAGTCACTCTTCAGCTCACTCGAACTACATCATTCACGAAGCTCACACGTTTCTCATCTTAACAGACAAGCATTGGATTTTAGAGGACCAGTGCTTTGTATCAGTTTCAGAAGCAGAGTTGGACTATATAATGTCCGTATGTGTAGGAAACACCGTTCTTTTGTTCTCAGCACACTGACGTTTCCTGCTGTCTTAGAGACTCTAGAAAGCAAGAGCGTGCTTCTTCTTCTAAAGCAGAGTGTCATCAATGGATGATTACACTGCTGTGTGTTTTACTTCAGAAATGGAGTTAAATCCCTGGCTCTGAGTCTTCCTACAAGCAAGACTTCGTTTCAGGTAAGGGAAGTCACTTTTCTGCTCAAACGAACTACATCGTTCATGAAGCTCACACGTTTCTCATCTTTACTGACAAGCATTGGATGTTAGAGGCCCAGTGCATTGTATCAGTTTCAGAAGAAGATTTGGACTACATATAATCAGTATGTGTAGGAAACACCGTTCTTTTGTTCTGGGCACAATCAGATTTCCTTCTGTATTAGATACTCTAGAAAGCAAGAGTGTGCTTCTTGGTCTAAAGCAGAGTGTGATCCATGAATTAGAAGTATGCTGTAAGTTTCCCTTCAGAAATGGAGTTAAATCCCAGGCTCTGAGTCTTCCTACAAGCAAGACTTCAATTCAGGTAAGGGCAGTCACTTTTCTGCTCAAACATCCTACATCGTTCATGAAGCTCACACGTTTCTCATCTTCACTGACAAGAATTGGATGTTAGATGGTCAGTGCGTTGTATCAGTTTCAGAAGCAGATTTGGACTGCATATGGTCCATATGTGTCGGAAACTCCGTTCTTTTGTTCTCAGCACACTCACGTTTCCTGCTGTCTTAGAGACTCTAGAAAGCAAGATCGTGCTTCTTGTTATAAAGTAGAGTGTGATCCATGGATGAGATCTGTGCTGTGTGTTTGCCTTCAGAAATGGAGTTAAATCCCCGGCTCTGAGTCTTCCTACAAGCAAGACTTTGTTTCAGGTAAGGGCAGTCACTTTTCAGCTCAAACGAACTACATCGTTCACTGAGCTCACACGTTTCTCATCTTAACTGACAAGCATTGGATGTTAGAGGGTCAGTGCATTTTATCAGTTTCAGAAGCAGATTTGGACTATATATGGTCCATATGTGTAGGTAACACCGTTCTTTTGTTCTGGGAATACTCAGCTTTCCTGCTGTCTGAGAGACTCTAGAAAGCAAGAGTGTGTTTCTCGCTCTAAAGCAGAGTGTGATCCATGGATGAAAACTATGCTGTGTTGTACCCTTCAGAAAAGTAGTTAAATCCCTGGCTCTATGTCTTCCTACAAGCAAGACTTCGTTTCATGTCAGGGCAGTCACTTTTCAGCTCAAACGAACTACATCGTTCACGATGCTCACACGTTTCTCATCTTAACTGACAAGCATTGGATGTTAGAGGACCAGTGCATTCTATCAGTTTCAGAAGTAGATTTGGATTATATATAGTCCTTATGTGTAGGAAACACCGTTCTTTTGTTCTGGGCACACTCAGATTTCCTGCTGTATTAGAGAATCTAGAAAGCAAGAGCGTGATTCTTGCTCTAAAGTAGAGTGTGATAAATGGATGAAAACTATGCTGTGTGTTTCCCTTCAGAAATGGAGTATAATCCCAGATTCTGTGTCTTCCTCCAGGCAAGACTTCGTTTCAGGTAAAGGCAGTCACTTTTCAGCTCAAACGAACTACATCTTTCACGGAGCTCACACGTTTCTCATCTTAACAGACAAGCATTGGATGTTAGAGGACCAGTGCTTTGTATCAGTTTCAGAAGCAGAGTTGGACTAGATATGGTCCGTATGTGTAGGAAATACCGTTCTTTTGTTCTCAGCAAACTCACGTTTCTTGCTGTCTTAGAGACTCTAGAAAGCAAGAGCGTGCTTCTTGTTCTAAAGCAGAGTGTGATCAATGGATGAGAACACTGCTGTGTGTTTCACTTCAGAAATGGAGTTAAATCCCAGGCTCTGAGTCTTCCTACAAGCAAGACTTCGTTTCAGGTAAGGGCAGTCAGTTTTCTGCTCAAACGAACTACATCCTTCACGAAGCTCACACGTTTCTCATCTTAATTGACAAGCATTGGATGTTAGAGGACCAGTGCTTTATATCAGTTTCAGAAGAAGAGTTGGACTAGATATGGTCCGTATGTGTAGGAAACACCTTTCTTTTGTTCTCAGCACACTCACGTTTCCTGCTGTCTTAGAGAATCTAGAAAGCAAGTGCGTGCTTCTTGCTCTAAAGCAGAGTGTGGTCCATGGATGAGAACTATGCTGTGTGTTTCCCTTCAGAAATGGAGTTAAATCCCAGGCTCTGTGTCTTCCTACAAGCAAGACTTCGTTTCAGGTAAGAGCAGTCACTTTTAAGCTCAAACGAACTACATTGTTCACTGTGCTCACACGTTTTTCATCTTAACAGACAAGCATTGGATGTTAGAGGACCAGTGCATTGTATCAGTTTCAGAAGAAGATTTGGACTACATATAATCAGTATGTGTAGGAAACACCTTTCTTTTGTTCTGGGCACACTCAGATTTCCTTCTGTATTAGAGACTCTAGAAAGCAAGAGCGTGCTCCTTGCTCTAAAGTATAGTGTGATCCAGGGATGAAAACTATGCTGTGTGTTTCCCTTCAGAAATGGAGTTAAATCCCAGGTTCTGTGTCTTCCTACAGGCAAGACTTCGTTTCAGGTAAAGGCAGTCACTTTTCAGCTCAAAAGAACTACATCTTTCACGGAGCTCACACGTTTCTCATCTTAACAGACAAGCATTGGATGTTAGAGGACCAGTGCTTTGTATCAGTTTCAGAAGCAGAGTTGGACTAGATATGGTCCGTATGTGTAGGAAACACCATTCTTTTGTTCTCAGCAAACTCACGTTTCCTGCTGTCTTAGAGATTCTAGAAAGCAAGAGCGTGCTTCTTGTTCTAAAGCAGAGTGTGATCAATGGAGGAGAACACTGCTGTGTGTTTCACTTCAGAAATGGAGTTAAATCCCAGGCTCTGAGTCTTCCTACAAGCAAGACTTCGTTTCAGGTAAGGGCAGTCAGTTTTCTGCTCAAAGGAACTACATCGTACACGAAGCTCACACGTTTCTCATCTTAATTGACAAGCATTGGATGTTAGAGGACCAGTGCTTTGTATCAGTTTCAGAAGAAGAGTTGGACTAGATATGGTCCGTATGTGTAGGAAACACCTTTCTTTTGTTCTCAGCACACTCACGTTTCCTGCTTTCTTAGAGACTCTAGAAAGCAAGAGCGTGCTTCTCGCTCTAAAGCAGAGTGTGATCCGTGGATGAGAACTATGCTGTGTGTTTCACTTCAGAAATGGAGGTAAATCCCAGGCTCTGAGTCTTCCTACAAGCAAGACTTCGTTTCAGGTAAGGGCAGTCACTTTTCTGCACAAACGAACTACAAAGTTCACGAGGCTCACACGTTTCTCATCTTAACTGACAAGCTTTGGATGTTAGAGAACCAGTGCTTTGTATCAGTTTCAGAAGAAGAGTTGGACTAGGTATGGTCTGTATGTGCAGGAAATACCGTTGTTTTGTTCTCAGCACACTCACGTTTCCTGATGTCTTGGAGACTCTAGAAAGCAAGAGCGTGCTTCTCGCTCTAAAGCAGAGTGTGATCCATGGATGAAAACTATGCTGTGTGTTTCCCTTCATAAATGTAGTTAAATCCCAGGCTCTATGTCTTCCTACAAGCAAGACTTCGTTTCAGTTAAGGGCAGTCACTTTTCAGCTCAAACGAACTACATCTTTCACGGAGCTCACATGTTTCTCATCTAAACAGACAAGCATTGGATGTTAGAGGACCAGTGCTTTGTATCAGTTTCAGAAGCAGAGTTGGACTAGATATGGTCCATATGGGTAGGAAACACTGTTCTTTTGTTTTCAGCAAAGTCACGTTTCTTGCTGTCTTAGAGACTCTAGGAAGCAAGTGTATGCTTCTTGTTCTAACGCAGAGTGTGATCAATGGATGAGAACCCTGCTGTGTGTTTCATTTCAGAAATGGAGTTAAATCCCAGGCTCTGAGTCTTCCTACAAGCAAGACTTCGTTTCAGGTAAGGGCAGTCTGTTTTCTGCTCAAACGAAATACATTTTTCATGAAGCTCACACGTTTCTCATCTTAACTGACAAGCATTGGATGTTAGAGGGTCAGTGCTTTGTATCAGTTTCAGAAGCAGATTTGGACTACATATTGTCCATATGTGTAGGAAACACCGAACTTTTGTTCTGGGCACACTCACGTTTCCTGCTGCCTTAGAGACTCTAGTAGCAAGAGCGTGCTTCTCACTCTAAAACAGAGTGTGATCAATGGATGATTACACTGCTGTGTGTTTTACTTCAGAAATGGAGTTAAATCCCAGGCTCTGAGTCTTCCTACAAGCAAGACTTCCATTCAGGTAAGGGCAGTCATTTTTCTTCTCAAACTAACTACATCGTTCACGAAGCTCACACGTTTCTCATCTTAACTGACAAGCATTGGATGTTAGAGGGTCAGTGCATTGTTTCAGTTTCAGAAGCAGATTTGGACTACATATGGTCCATATGTATAGGAAACACCGTTCTTTTGTCCTGGGCACACTCAGATTTCCTGCTGTATTAGAGACTCTAGAAAGCTAGAGTGTGCTTTTTGCTCTAAAGCAGAGTGTGATCCATGGATGAGAACTATGTTGTGTGTTTCCCTTCAGAAATGGAGTTAAATCCCAGGCTCTGTGTCTTACTACAAGCAAGACTTTCTTTCAGGTAAGGGCAGTCACTTTTCAGTTCAAAGGAACTACATCATTCACAAAGCTCACACGTTTCTCATCTTAACTGACAAGCATTGGATGTTAGAGGACCAGTGCATTCTATCAGTTTCAGAAGAAGGTTTGGACTACATACAGTCTGTATGTGTAGGAAACACCGTTCTTTTGTTCTCAGCAAACTCACGTTTCCTGCTGTCTTAGAGACTCTAGAAAGCAAGAGTGTGCTTCTTGCTCTAAAGCAGAGTGTGATCCATGGATGAAAACTATGCTGTGTGTTTCCCTTCATAAATGTAGTTAAATCCCAGACTCTATGTCTTCCTACAAGCAAGACTTCGTTTCAGTTAAGGGCAGTCACTTTTCAGCTCAAACGAACTACATCTTTCACGGAGCTCACATGTTTCTCATCTAAACAGACAAGCATTGGATGTTAGAGGACCAGTGCTTTGTATCAGTTTCAGAAGCAGAGTTGGACTAGATATGGTCCGTATGGGTAGGAAACACTGTTCTTTTGTTTTCAGCAAAGTCACGTTTCTTGCTGTCTTAGAGACTCTAGGAAGCAAGAGTATGCTTCTTGTTCTAACGCAGAGTGTGATCAATGGATGAGAACCCTGCTGTGTGTTTCACTTCAGAAATGGAGTTAAATCCCAGGCTCTGAGTCTTCCTACAAGCAAGACTTCGTTTCAGGTAAGGGCAGTCTGTTTTCTGCTCAAACGAATTACATTGTTCATGAAGCTCACACGTTTCTCATCTTAACTGACAAGCATTGGATGTTAGAGGGTCAGTGCTTTGTATCAGTTTCAGAAGCAGATTTGGACTACATATTGTCCATATGTGTAGGAAACACCGAACTTTTCTTCTGGGCACACTCACGTTTCCTGCTGCCTTAGAGACTCTAGTAGCAAGAGCGTGCTTCTCACTCTAAAACAGAGTGTGATCAATGGATGATTACACTGCTGTGTGTTTTACTTCAGAAATGGAGTTAAATCCCAGGCTCTGAGTCTTCCTACAAGCAAGACTTCTATTCAGCTAAGGGAAGTCACTTTTCTGCTCAAACGAACTACATCGTTCATGAAGCTCACACGTTTCTCATCTTAACTGACAAGTATTGGATGTTAGATGGTCAGTGCTTTGTATCAGTTTCAGAAGCAGATTTGGACTGCATATGGTCCATATGTGTAGGAAACTCCGTTCTTTTGTTCTCAGCACACTCACGTTTCCTGCTGTCTTGGAGACTCTAGAAAGCAAGATCGTGCTTCTTGTTATAAAGCACAGTGTGATCCATGGATGAGATCTAAGCTGTGTGTTTGCCTTCAGAAATGGAATTAAATCCCTGGCTCTGAGTCTTCCTACAAGCAAGACTTCGTTTCAGGTAAGGGCAGTCACTTTTCAGCTCAAACGAACTACATCGTTCTCTGAGCTCACACGTTTCTCATCTTAACTGACAAGCTTTGGATGTTAGAGGGTCAGTCCTTTTTATCAGTTTCAGAAGCAGATTTGGACTAGATATGGTCCATATGTGTAGGTAACACCATTTTTTTTGTTCTGGGAACACTCAGCTTTCCTGCTGTCTGAGAGACTCTAGAAAGCAAGAGTGTGTTTCTCGCTCTAAAGCAGAGTGTGATCCATGGATGAAAACTATGCTGTGTGTTTCCTTTCAGACATGGAGTTAAATCCCAGGCTCTATGTCTTCCTACAAGCAAGAGTTCGTTTCAGGTAAGGGCAGTCAGTTTTCTGCTCAAAGGAACTACATCGTACACGAAGCTCACACGTTTCTCATCTTAATTGACAAGCATTGGATGTTAGAGGACCAGTGCTTTGTATCAGTTTCAGAAGAAGAGTTGGACTAGATATGGTCCGTATGTGTAGGAAACACCTTTCTTTTGTTCTCAGCACACTCACGTTTCCTGCTTTCTTAGAGACTCTAGAAAGCAAGAGCGTGCTTCTCGCTCTAAAGCAGAGTGTGATCCGTGGATGAGAACTATGCTGTGTGTTTCACTTCAGAAATGGAGGTAAATCCCAGGCTCTGAGTCTTCCTACAAGCAAGACTTCGTTTCAGGTAAGGGCAGTCACTTTTCTGCACAAACGAACTACAAAGTTCACGAGGCTCACACGTTTCTCATCTTAACTGACAAGCTTTGGATGTTAGAGAACCAGTGCTTTGTATCAGTTTCAGAAGAAGAGTTGGACTAGGTATGGTCTGTATGTGCAGGAAATACCGTTGTTTTGTTCTCAGCACACTCACGTTTCCTGATGTCTTGGAGACTCTAGAAAGCAAGAGCGTGCTTCTCGCTCTAAAGCAGAGTGTGATCCATGGATGAAAACTATGCTGTGTGTTTCCCTTCATAAATGTAGTTAAATCCCAGGCTCTATGTCTTCCTACAAGCAAGACTTCGTTTCAGTTAAGGGCAGTCACTTTTCAGCTCAAACGAACTACATCTTTCACGGAGCTCACATGTTTCTCATCTAAACAGACAAGCATTGGATGTTAGAGGACCAGTGCTTTGTATCAGTTTCAGAAGCAGAGTTGGACTAGATATGGTCCGTATGGGTAGGAAACACTGTTCTTTTGTTTTCAGCAAAGTCACGTTTCTTGCTGTCTTAGAGACTCTAGGAAGCAAGTGTATGCTTCTTGTTCTAACGCAGAGTGTGATCAATGGATGAGAACCCTGCTGTGTGTTTCATTTCAGAAATGGAGTTAAATCCCAGGCTCTGAGTCTTCCTACAAGCAAGACTTCGTTTCAGGTAAGGGCAGTCTGTTTTCTGCTCAAACGAAATACATTTTTCATGAAGCTCACACGTTTCTCATCTTAACTGACAAGCATTGGATGTTAGAGGGTCAGTGCTTTGTATCAGTTTCAGAAGCAGATTTGGACTACATATTGTCCATATGTGTAGGAAACACCGAACTTTTGTTCTGGGCACACTCACGTTTCCTGCTGCCTTAGAGACTCTAGTAGCAAGAGCGTGCTTCTCACTCTAAAACAGAGTGTGATCAATGGATGATTACACTGCTGTGTGTTTTACTTCAGAAATGGAGTTAAATCCCAGGCTCTGAGTCTTCCTACAAGCAAGACTTCCATTCAGGTAAGGGCAGTCATTTTTCTTCTCAAACTAACTACATCGTTCACGAAGCTCACACGTTTCTCATCTTAACTGACAAGCATTGGATGTTAGAGGGTCAGTGCATTGTTTCAGTTTCAGAAGCAGATTTGGACTACATATGGTCCATATGTATAGGAAACACCGTTCTTTTGTCCTGGGCACACTCAGATTTCCTGCTGTATTAGAGACTCTAGAAAGCTAGAGTGTGCTTTTTGCTCTAAAGCAGAGTGTGATCCATGGATGAGAACTATGTTGTGTGTTTCCCTTCAGAAATGGAGTTAAATCCCAGGCTCTGTGTCTTACTACAAGCAAGACTTTCTTTCAGGTAAGGGCAGTCACTTTTCAGTTCAAAGGAACTACATCATTCACAAAGCTCACACGTTTCTCATCTTAACTGACAAGCATTGGATGTTAGAGGACCAGTGCATTCTATCAGTTTCAGAAGAAGGTTTGGACTACATACAGTCTGTATGTGTAGGAAACACCGTTCTTTTGTTCTCAGCAAACTCACGTTTCCTGCTGTCTTAGAGACTCTAGAAAGCAAGAGTGTGCTTCTTGCTCTAAAGCAGAGTGTGATCCATGGATGAAAACTATGCTGTGTGTTTCCCTTCATAAATGTAGTTAAATCCCAGACTCTATGTCTTCCTACAAGCAAGACTTCGTTTCAGTTAAGGGCAGTCACTTTTCAGCTCAAACGAACTACATCTTTCACGGAGCTCACATGTTTCTCATCTAAACAGACAAGCATTGGATGTTAGAGGACCAGTGCTTTGTATCAGTTTCAGAAGCAGAGTTGGACTAGATATGGTCCGTATGGGTAGGAAACACTGTTCTTTTGTTTTCAGCAAAGTCACGTTTCTTGCTGTCTTAGAGACTCTAGGAAGCAAGAGTATGCTTCTTGTTCTAACGCAGAGTGTGATCAATGGATGAGAACCCTGCTGTGTGTTTCACTTCAGAAATGGAGTTAAATCCCAGGCTCTGAGTCTTCCTACAAGCAAGACTTCGTTTCAGGTAAGGGCAGTCTGTTTTCTGCTCAAACGAATTACATTGTTCATGAAGCTCACACGTTTCTCATCTTAACTGACAAGCATTGGATGTTAGAGGGTCAGTGCTTTGTATCAGTTTCAGAAGCAGATTTGGACTACATATTGTCCATATGTGTAGGAAACACCGAACTTTTCTTCTGGGCACACTCACGTTTCCTGCTGCCTTAGAGACTCTAGTAGCAAGAGCGTGCTTCTCACTCTAAAACAGAGTGTGATCAATGGATGATTACACTGCTGTGTGTTTTACTTCAGAAATGGAGTTAAATCCCAGGCTCTGAGTCTTCCTACAAGCAAGACTTCTATTCAGCTAAGGGAAGTCACTTTTCTGCTCAAACGAACTACATCGTTCATGAAGCTCACACGTTTCTCATCTTAACTGACAAGTATTGGATGTTAGATGGTCAGTGCTTTGTATCAGTTTCAGAAGCAGATTTGGACTGCATATGGTCCATATGTGTAGGAAACTCCGTTCTTTTGTTCTCAGCACACTCACGTTTCCTGCTGTCTTGGAGACTCTAGAAAGCAAGATCGTGCTTCTTGTTATAAAGCACAGTGTGATCCATGGATGAGATCTAAGCTGTGTGTTTGCCTTCAGAAATGGAATTAAATCCCTGGCTCTGAGTCTTCCTACAAGCAAGACTTCGTTTCAGGTAAGGGCAGTCACTTTTCAGCTCAAACGAACTACATCGTTCTCTGAGCTCACACGTTTCTCATCTTAACTGACAAGCTTTGGATGTTAGAGGGTCAGTCCTTTTTATCAGTTTCAGAAGCAGATTTGGACTAGATATGGTCCATATGTGTAGGTAACACCATTTTTTTTGTTCTGGGAACACTCAGCTTTCCTGCTGTCTGAGAGACTCTAGAAAGCAAGAGTGTGTTTCTCGCTCTAAAGCAGAGTGTGATCCATGGATGAAAACTATGCTGTGTGTTTCCTTTCAGACATGGAGTTAAATCCCAGGCTCTATGTCTTCCTACAAGCAAGAGTTCGTTTCAGGTAAGGGCAGTCAGTTTTCTGCTCAAAGGAACTACATCGTACACGAAGCTCACACGTTTCTCATCTTAATTGACAAGCATTGGATGTTAGAGGACCAGTGCTTTGTATCAGTTTCAGAAGAAGAGTTGGACTAGATATGGTCCGTATGTGTAGGAAACACCTTTCTTTTGTTCTCAGCACACTCACGTTTCCTGCTTTCTTAGAGACTCTAGAAAGCAAGAGCGTGCTTCTCGCTCTAAAGCAGAGTGTGATCCGTGGATGAGAACTATGCTGTGTGTTTCACTTCAGAAATGGAGGTAAATCCCAGGCTCTGAGTCTTCCTACAAGCAAGACTTCGTTTCAGGTAAGGGCAGTCACTTTTCTGCACAAACGAACTACAAAGTTCACGAGGCTCACACGTTTCTCATCTTAACTGACAAGCTTTGGATGTTAGAGAACCAGTGCTTTGTATCAGTTTCAGAAGAAGAGTTGGACTAGGTATGGTCTGTATGTGCAGGAAATACCGTTGTTTTGTTCTCAGCACACTCACGTTTCCTGATGTCTTGGAGACTCTAGAAAGCAAGAGCGTGCTTCTCGCTCTAAAGCAGAGTGTGATCCATGGATGAAAACTATGCTGTGTGTTTCCCTTCATAAATGTAGTTAAATCCCAGGCTCTATGTCTTCCTACAAGCAAGACTTCGTTTCAGTTAAGGGCAGTCACTTTTCAGCTCAAACGAACTACATCTTTCACGGAGCTCACATGTTTCTCATCTAAACAGACAAGCATTGGATGTTAGAGGACCAGTGCTTTGTATCAGTTTCAGAAGCAGAGTTGGACTAGATATGGTCCGTATGGGTAGGAAACACTGTTCTTTTGTTTTCAGCAAAGTCACGTTTCTTGCTGTCTTAGAGACTCTAGGAAGCAAGTGTATGCTTCTTGTTCTAACGCAGAGTGTGATCAATGGATGAGAACCCTGCTGTGTGTTTCATTTCAGAAATGGAGTTAAATCCCAGGCTCTGAGTCTTCCTACAAGCAAGACTTCGTTTCAGGTAAGGGCAGTCTGTTTTCTGCTCAAACGAAATACATTTTTCATGAAGCTCACACGTTTCTCATCTTAACTGACAAGCATTGGATGTTAGAGGGTCAGTGCTTTGTATCAGTTTCAGAAGCAGATTTGGACTACATATTGTCCATATGTGTAGGAAACACCGAACTTTTGTTCTGGGCACACTCACGTTTCCTGCTGCCTTAGAGACTCTAGTAGCAAGAGCGTGCTTCTCACTCTAAAACAGAGTGTGATCAATGGATGATTACACTGCTGTGTGTTTTACTTCAGAAATGGAGTTAAATCCCAGGCTCTGAGTCTTCCTACAAGCAAGACTTCCATTCAGGTAAGGGCAGTCATTTTTCTTCTCAAACTAACTACATCGTTCACGAAGCTCACACGTTTCTCATCTTAACTGACAAGCATTGGATGTTAGAGGGTCAGTGCATTGTTTCAGTTTCAGAAGCAGATTTGGACTACATATGGTCCATATGTATAGGAAACACCGTTCTTTTGTCCTGGGCACACTCAGATTTCCTGCTGTATTAGAGACTCTAGAAAGCTAGAGTGTGCTTTTTGCTCTAAAGCAGAGTGTGATCCATGGATGAGAACTATGTTGTGTGTTTCCCTTCAGAAATGGAGTTAAATCCCAGGCTCTGTGTCTTACTACAAGCAAGACTTTCTTTCAGGTAAGGGCAGTCACTTTTCAGTTCAAAGGAACTACATCATTCACAAAGCTCACACGTTTCTCATCTTAACTGACAAGCATTGGATGTTAGAGGACCAGTGCATTCTATCAGTTTCAGAAGAAGGTTTGGACTACATATAGTCTGTATGTGTAGGAAACACCGTTCTTTTGTTCTCAGCAAACTCACGTTTCCTGCTGTCTTAGAGACTCTAGAAAGCAAGAGTGTGCTTCTTGCTCTAAAGCAGAGTGTGATCCATGGATGAAAACTATGCTGTGTGTTTCCCTTCATAAATGTAGTTAAATCCCAGACTCTATGTCTTCCTACAAGCAAGACTTCGTTTCAGTTAAGGGCAGTCACTTTTCAGCTCAAACGAACTACATCTTTCACGGAGCTCACATGTTTCTCATCTAAACAGACAAGCATTGGATGTTAGAGGACCAGTGCTTTGTATCAGTTTCAGAAGCAGAGTTGGACTAGATATGGTCCGTATGGGTAGGAAACACTGTTCTTTTGTTTTCAGCAAAGTCACGTTTCTTGCTGTCTTAGAGACTCTAGGAAGCAAGAGTATGCTTCTTGTTCTAACGCAGAGTGTGATCAATGGATGAGAACCCTGCTGTGTGTTTCACTTCAGAAATGGAGTTAAATCCCAGGCTCTGAGTCTTCCTACAAGCAAGACTTCGTTTCAGGTAAGGGCAGTCTGTTTTCTGCTCAAACGAATTACATTGTTCATGAAGCTCACACGTTTCTCATCTTAACTGACAAGCATTGGATGTTAGAGGGTCAGTGCTTTGTATCAGTTTCAGAAGCAGATTTGGACTACATATTGTCCATATGTGTAGGAAACACCGAACTTTTCTTCTGGGCACACTCACGTTTCCTGCTGCCTTAGAGACTCTAGTAGCAAGAGCGTGCTTCTCACTCTAAAACAGAGTGTGATCAATGGATGATTACACTGCTGTGTGTTTTACTTCAGAAATGGAGTTAAATCCCAGGCTCTGAGTCTTCCTACAAGCAAGACTTCTATTCAGCTAAGGGAAGTCACTTTTCTGCTCAAACGAACTACATCGTTCATGAAGCTCACACGTTTCTCATCTTAACTGACAAGTATTGGATGTTAGATGGTCAGTGCTTTGTATCAGTTTCAGAAGCAGATTTGGACTGCATATGGTCCATATGTGTAGGAAACTCCGTTCTTTTGTTCTCAGCACACTCACGTTTCCTGCTGTCTTGGAGACTCTAGAAAGCAAGATCGTGCTTCTTGTTATAAAGCACAGTGTGATCCATGGATGAGATCTAAGCTGTGTGTTTGCCTTCAGAAATGGAATTAAATCCCTGGCTCTGAGTCTTCCTACAAGCAAGACTTCGTTTCAGGTAAGGGCAGTCACTTTTCAGCTCAAACGAACTACATCGTTCTCTGAGCTCACACGTTTCTCATCTTAACTGACAAGCTTTGGATGTTAGAGGGTCAGTCCTTTTTATCAGTTTCAGAAGCAGATTTGGACTAGATATGGTCCATATGTGTAGGTAACACCATTTTTTTTGTTCTGGGAACACTCAGCTTTCCTGCTGTCTGAGAGACTCTAGAAAGCAAGAGTGTGTTTCTCGCTCTAAAGCAGAGTGTGATCCATGGATGAAAACTATGCTGTGTGTTTCCTTTCAGACATGGAGTTAAATCCCAGGCTCTATGTCTTCCTACAAGCAAGAGTTCGTTTCAGGTAAGGGCAGTCACTTTTCTGCTCAAACATCCTACATCGTTCATGAAGCTCACACGTTTCTCATCTTAACTGACAAGCATTGGATGTTAGAGGACCAGTGCATTGTATCAGTTTCAGAAGAAGATTTGGACTACATATTGTCCGTATGTGTAGGAAACTCCGAACTTTTGTTCTGGGCACACTCAGATTTCCTGCTGTATTAGAGAATCTAGAAAGCCAGAGCGTGATTCTTGCTCTAAAGTGTAGTGTGATCCAGGGATGAAAACTATGCTGTGTTTTTCCCTTCAGAAATGGAGTTAAATCCCAGGTTCTGTGTCTTCCTACAGGCAAGACTTCGTTTCAGGTAAAGGCAGTCACTTTTCAGCTCAAACGAACTACATTGTTCACTGTGCTCACACGTTTTTCATCTTAACAGACAAGCATTGGATGTTAGAGGACCAGTGCATTGTATCAGTTTCAGAAGAAGATTTGGACTACATATAATCAGTATGTGTAGGAAACACCTTTCTTTTGTTCTGGGCACACTCAGATTTCCTTCTGTATTAGAGACTCTAGAAAGCAAGAGCGTGCTCCTTGCTCTAAAGTATAGTGTGATCCAGGGATGAAAACTATGCTGTGTGTTTCCCTTCAGAAATGGAGTTAAATCCCAGGTTCTGTGTCTTCCTACAGGCAAGACTTCGTTTCAGGTAAAGGCAGTCACTTTTCAGCTCAAAAGAACTACATCTTTCACGGAGCTCACACGTTTCTCATCTTAACAGACAAGCATTGGATGTTAGAGGACCAGTGCTTTGTATCAGTTTCAGAAGCAGAGTTGGACTAGATATGGTCCGTATGTGTAGGAAACACCATTCTTTTGTTCTCAGCAAACTCACGTTTCCTGCTGTCTTAGAGATTCTAGAAAGCAAGAGCGTGCTTCTTGTTCTAAAGCAGAGTGTGATCAATGGAGGAGAACACTGCTGTGTGTTTCACTTCAGAAATGGAGTTAAATCCCAGGCTCTGAGTCTTCCTACAAGCAAGACTTCGTTTCAGGTAAGGGCAGTCAGTTTTCTGCTCAAAGGAACTACATCGTACACGAAGCTCACACGTTTCTCATCTTAATTGACAAGCATTGGATGTTAGAGGACCAGTGCTTTGTATCAATTTCAGAAGAGGAGTTGGACTATATAATGTCCATATGTGTAGGAAACACCTTTCTTTTGTTCTCAGCACACTCACCTTACCTGCTCTCTTAGAGACTCTAGAAAGCAAGAGCGTGCTTCTTGCTCTAAAGCAGAGTGTGATCAATGGATGAGAACTATGCTTTGTGTTTCCCTTCAAAAATGGAGTTAAATCCCAGGCTCTGAGTCTCCCTACAAGGAAGACTTCGTTTCAGGTAAGGGCAGTCACTTTTCAGCTCAAACGAACTACATCTTTCACCGAGCTCACACGTTCTCATCTTAACAGACAAGCATTGGATGTTAGAAGACCAGTGCTTTGTATCAGTTTCAGAAGAAGAGTTGGACTAGATACGGTCCATAAGTGTAGGAAACACCGTTTTTTTGTTCTCAGCAAACTCACGTTTTCTGCTGTCTTAGAGACTCTAGAAAGCAAGAGCGTGCTTCTTATTCTAAAGCAGAGTGTGATCAATGGATGAGAACACTGCTGTGTGTTTCACTTCAGAAATGGAGTTAAATCCCAGGCTCTGAGTCTTCCTACAAGCAAGACTTCGTTTCAGGTAAGGGCAGTCAGTCTTCTGCTCAAAGGAACTTCATCGTTCACGAAGCTCACACGTTTCTCATCTTAACTGACAAGCATTGGAAGTTAGAGGGTCAGAGCTTTGTATCAGTTGCAGAAGGAGATTTGGACTAGATATGGTCCATATGTGTAGGAAACACCGATCTTTTGTTCTGGGCACACTCAGATTTCCTGCAGTCTTAGAGACTCTAGAAAGCAAGAGTGTGCTTCTCGCTCTAAAGCAGAGTGTGATCCATGGATGAAAACTATGCTTTGTGTTTCCCTTCAGAAAAGTAGTTAAATCCCAGGCTCTATGTATTCCTACAAGCAAGACTTCGTTTCAGGTAAGGGCAGTCACTTTTCTGCTCAAACAAACTACATCATTCACTGAGCTCACACGTTTCTCATCAAACTGACAAGCATTGGATGTTAGAGGACCAGTGCATTGTATCAGTTTCAGAAGAAGATTTGGACTAGATATGGTCCATATGTGTAGGAAACACCCTTCTTTTGTTCTGGGCACACTCAGATTTCCTGCTGTCTTAGAGACTCTAGAAAGCAAGAGTGTGCTTCTCGCTCTAAAGCAGAGTGTGATCCATGGATGAAAACTATGCTGTGTGTTTCCCTTCATAAATGTAGTTAAATCCCAGGCTCTATGTCTTCCTACAAGCAAGAGTTCGTTTCAGGTAAGGGCAGTCACTTTTCAGCTCAAACGAACTACATCTTTCACGGAGCTCACATGTTTCTCATCTAAACAGACAAGCATTGGATGTTAGAGGACCAGTGCTTTGTATCAGTTTCAGAAGCAGAGTTGGACTAGATATGGTCCTTATGTGTTGAAACACTGTTCTTTTGTTTTCAGCAAAGTCATGTTTCTTGCTGTCTTAGAGACTCTAGGAAGCAAGAGTATGCTTCTTGTTCTAACGCAGAGTGTGATCAATGGATGAGAACCCTGCTGTGTGTTTCACTTCCGAAATGGAGTTAAATCCCAGGCTCTGAGTCTTCCTACAAGCAAGACTTCGTTTCAGGTAAGGACAGTCAGTTTTCTGCTCAAACGAACTACATTGTTCATGAAGCTCACACGTTTCTCATCTTAACTGACAAGCATTGGATGTTAGAGGGTCAGTGCTTTGTATCAGTTGCAGAAGCAGATTTGGACTACATATTGTCCATATGTGTAGGAAACACCGATCTTTTGTTCTGGGCACACTCACGTTTCCTGCTGCCTTAGAGACTCTAGAAAGCAAGAGCGTGCTTCTCGCTCTAAAACAGAGTGTGATCCATGGATGAGACTATGCTGTGTGTTTCACTTCAGAAATGGAGTTAAATCCCATGCTCTGTGTCTCCCTACAAGCAAGACTTCGTTTCACGTAAGGGCAGTCACTTTTCTGCTCAAAGGAACAACATCGTTCACGAAGCTCACACGTTTCTCATCTTAACTGACAAGCATTGGATGTTAGAGGACCAGTGCTTTGAATCTGTTTCAGAAACAGAGTTGGACTAGATATGGTCCCTATGTGTAGGAAACACCGTTCTTTTGTTCTCAGCACACTCACGTTTCCTGCTGCCTTTGAGAGTGTAGAAAGCAAGAGCGTGCTTTTTGTTCTAAAGCAGAGTGTGATCAATGGATGATTACACTGCTGTGTGTTTTACTTCAGAAATGGAGTTAAATCCCAGGCTCTGAGTCTTCCTACAAGCAAGACTTCCATTCAGGAAAGGACAGTCACTTTTCTGCTCAAACGAATTACATCGTTCACGAAACTCACACGTTTCTCATCTTAATTGACAAGGATTGGATGTTAGAGGACCAGTGCTTTGTATCAGTTTCAGAAGAAGAGTTAGACTAGATATGGACCGTATGAGTAGGAACACCGTACTTCTGTTCTCAGCACACTCACTTTTCCTGCTCTCTTACAGACTCTAGAAAGCAAGAGCTTGCTTCTCGCTCTAAAGCAGAGTGTGATCCATGGATGAGAACTATGCTGTGTGGTGGCCTTCAGAAATGGAGTTCAATCCCAGGCTCTGAGTCTTCCTACAAGCAAGACTTCCTTTCAGGTAAGGGCAGTCACTTTTCTGCTCAAACGAACTACATCGTTCACTGAGCTCACACGTTTCTCATCTTAACTGACAAGCATTGGATGTTAGAAGACCAGTGCATTGTATCAGTTTCAGAAGAAGATGTGGACTAGATATGGTCCATATGTGTAGGAAACACCCTTCTTTTGTTCTGGGCACACTCAGATTTCCTGCTGTCTTAGAGACTCTAGAAAGCAAGAGCGTGCTTCTTGCTCTAAAGCAGAGTGTGATCCATGAATGAGAACTATGCTGTATGTTTCCCTTCAGAAATGGAGTTAAATCCCAGGCTCTGTGTCTTCCTACAGGCAAGACTTCGTTTCAGGTAAGGGCAGTCACTCTTCAGCTCAAACGAACTACATCGTTCACTGAGCTCACACGTTTCTCATCTTAACTGACAAGCTTTGGATGTTAGAGGGTCAGTCCTTTTTATCAGTTTCAGAAGCAGATTTGGACTAGATATGGTCCATATGTGTAGGTAACACCGTTCTTTTGTTCTGGGAACACTCAGCTTTCCTGCTGTCTGAGAGACTCTAGAAAGCAAGAGTGTGTTTCTCGCTCTAAAGCAGAGTGTGATCCATGGATGAAAACTATGCTGTGTGTTTCGCTTCAGACATGGAGTTAAATCCCATGCTTTGAATCTCCCTACAAGCAAGACTTCGTTTCAGGTAAGGGCAGTCACTTTTCTGCTCAAACGAACTACATCGTTCACGAAGCTCACACGTTTCTCATCTTAACTGACAAGCATTGGATGTTAGAGGACCAGTGCATTGTATCAGTTTCAGAAGAAGATTTGGACTACATATAGTCCGTATGTGTAGGAAACTCCGTTCTTTTGTTCTGGGCACACTCCGATTTCCTGCTGTATTAGAGAATCTAGAAAGCCAGAGCGTGATTCTTGCTCTAAAGTATAGTGTGATCCAGGGATGAAAACTATGCTGTGTGTTTCCCTTCAGAAATGGAGTTAAAACCCAGGTTCTGTGTCTTCCTACAGGCAAGACTTCGTTTCAGGTAAAGGCAGTCACTTTTCAGCTCAAAAGAACTACATCTTTCACGGAGCTCACACGTTTCTCATCTTAACAGACAAGCATTGGATGTTAGAGGACCAGTGCTTTGTATCAGTTTCAGAAGCAGAGTTGGACTAGATATGGTCCGTATGTGTAGGAAACACCGTTCTTTTGTTCTCAGCACACTCACGTTTCCTGCTTTCTTAGAGACTCTAGAAAGCAAGAGCGTGCTTCTCGCTCTAAAGCAGAGTGTGATCCATGGATGAGAACTATGTTGTGTGTTTCCCTTCAGAAATGGAGTTAAATCCCAGGCTCTGTGTCTTACTACAAGCAAGACTTCGTTTCAGGTAAGGGCAGTCACTTTTCAGTTCAAAGGAACTACATCATTCACAAAGCTCACATGTTTCTCATCTTAACTGACAAGCATTGGATGTTAGAGGAACAGTGCATTCTATCAGTTTCAGAAGAAGATTTGGACTACATATAGTCCGTATGTGTAGGAAACACTGTTCTTTTGTTCTCAGCAAACTCACGTTTCCTGCTGTCTTAGAGACTCTAGAAAGCAAGAGTGTGCTTCTTGCTCTAAAGCAGAGTGTGATCAATGGATGAGAACTATGTTGTGTGTTTCCCTTCAGAAATGGAGTTAAATCCCAGGCTCTGTGTCTTACTTCAAGCAAGACTTCGTTTCAGGTAAGGGCAGTCACTTTTCTGCTCAAACGAACTACATCGTTCATGAAGCTCACACGTTTCTCATCTTAACAGACAAGCATTGGATGTTAGAGGACCAGTGCTTTGTATCAGTTTCAGAAGAAGAGTTGGACTAGATATGGTCCGTATGTGTAGGTTACACCGTTCTTTTGTTCTCAGCACACTAACGTTTCCTGCTGTCTAAGAGACTCTAGAAAGCAAGAGAGTACTTCTCGCTCTAAAGCAGAGTGTGATCCATGGATGGGAACTATGCTGTGTGTTTGCCTTCAGAAATGGAGTTAAATCCCAGGCTCTGAGTCTTCCTACAAGCAAGACTTCGTTTCAGGTAAGGGCAGTCACTTTTCTGCTCAAACGAACTACATCGTTCACTGAGCTCACACGTTTCTCATTTTAACTGACAAGCATTGGAAGTTAGAGGACCAGTGCTTTGTATCAGTTTCAGAAGCAGAGTTCGACTGGATTGGGTCCTTATGTATAGGAAACACCGTTCTTTTGTTCTCAGCAAACTCACGTTTCCTGCTCTCTTAGAGACTCTAGAAAGCAAAAGCATGCTTCTTGTTCTAAAGCAGAGTGTGATCAATGGATGAGAACACTGCTGTGTGTTTCACTTCAGAAATGGAGTTAAATGCCAGGCTCTGAGTCTTCCTACAAGCAAGACTTCGTTTCAGGTAAGGGCAGTCACTTTTCAGTTCAAAGGAACTACATCATTCACAAAGCTCACACGTTTCTCATCTTAACTGACAAGCATTGGATGTTAGAGGACCAGTGCATTCTATCAGTTTCAGAAGAAGATTTGGACTACATATAGTCTGTATGTGTAGGAAACACCGTTCTTTTGTTCTCAGCAAACTCACGTTTCCTGCTGTCTTAGAGACTCTAGAAAGCAAGAGTGTGCTTCTTGCTCTAAAGCAGAGTGTGATCCATGGATGAAAACTATGCTGTGTGTTTCCCTTCATAAATGTAGTTAAATCCCAGGCTCTATGTCTTCCTACAAGCAAGACTTCGTTTCAGTTAAGGGCAGTCTGTTTTCTGCTCAAACGAAATACATTGTTCATGAAGCTCACACGTTTCTCATCTTAACTGACAAGCATTGGAAGTTAGAGGACCAGTGCTTTGTATCAGTTTCAGAAGAAGAGTTAGACTAGATATGGACCGTATGAGTAGGAAACACCGTACTTTTGTTCTCAGCACACTCACATTTCCTGCTCTCTTAGAGACTCTAGAAAGCAAGAGCGTGCTTCTCGCTCTAAAGCAGAGTGTGATCCATGGATGAGAACTATGCTGCGTGGTGGCCTTCAGAAATGGAGTTAAATCCCAGGCTCTGAGTCTTCCTACAAGCAAGACTTCCTTTCAGGTAAGGGCAGTCACTTTTCTGCTCAAACGAACTACATCGTTCACTGAGCTCACACGTTTCTCATCTTAACTGACAAGCATTGGATGTTAGAGGACCAGTGCATTGTATCAGTTTCAGAAGAAGATGTGGACTAGATATGGTCCATATGTGTAGGAAACACCCTTCTTTTGTTCTGGGCACACTCAGATTTCCTGCTGTCTTAGAGACTCTAGAAAGCAAGAGCGTGCTTTTCACTCTAAAGCAGAGTGTGATCCATGGATGAGAACTCTGCTGTGTGTTTCCCTTCAGAAATGGAGGTAAATCCCAGGCTCTGAGTCTTCAATACAAGCAAGACTTCGTTTCAGGTAAAGGCAGTCACTTTTCAGCTCAAACGAACTACATCTTTCATGGAGCTCACACGTTTCTCATCTTAACTGACAAGCATTGGATGTTAGAGGACCAGTGCTTTGTATAAGTTTAAGAAGCAGATTTGGACTAGATATGGTCCGTATGTGTAGGAAACACAGTTCTTTTGTTCTCAGCACACACACGTTTCCTGCTGTCTTAGAGACTCTAGAAAGCAAGAGCGTGCTTCTTGTTCTAAAGCAGAGTGTTATCGACGGATTAGACAATGCGGTGTGTTTCACTTCAGAAATGGAGTTAAATCCCATGCTCTGAGTCTCCCTACAAGCATGACTTCGTTTAAGGTAAGGGCAGTCACTTTTCTGCTCAAAGAACTACATCGTTCATGTAGCTCACACGTTTCTCATCTTAACTGAGAAGCATTGGATGTTAGAGGACCAGTGCATTGTATCAGTTTCAGAAGAAGATTTGGACTACATATAATCAGTATGTAGGAAACACCGTTCTTTTGTTCTGGGCATAATCAGATTTACTTCTGTATTAGAGACTCTAGAAAGCAAGAGCGTGCTTCTTGCTCTAAAGCAGAGTGTGATCCATGAATGAGAACTATGCTGTATGTTTCCCTTCAGAAATGGAGTTAAATCCCAGGCTCTGTGTCTTCCTACAGGCAAGACTTCGTTTCAGGTAAGGGCAGTCACTCTTCAGCTCAAACGAACTACATCGTTCACTGAGCTCACACGTTTCTCATCTTAACTGACAAGCTTTGGATGTTAGAGGGTCAGTCCTTTTTATCAGTTTCAGAAGCAGATTTGGACTAGATATGGTCCATATGTGTAGGTAACACCGTTCTTTTGTTCTGGGAACACTCAGCTTTCCTGCTGTCTGAGAGACTCTAGAAAGCAAGAGTGTGTTTCTCGCTCTAAAGCAGAGTGTGATCCATGGATGAAAACTATGCTGTGTGTTTCCCTTCAGAAATGGAGTTAAATCCCAGGTTCTGTGTCTTCCTACAGGCAAGACTTCGTTTCAGGTAAAGGCAGTCACTTTTCAGCTCAAAAGAACTACATCTTTCACGGAGCTCACACGTTTCTCATCTTAACAGACAAGCATTGGATGTTAGAGGACCAGTGCTTTGTATCAGTTTCAGAAGCAGAGTTGGACTAGATATGGTCCGTATGTGTAGGAAACACCGTTCTTTTGTTCTCAGCACACTCACGTTTCCTGCTTTCTTAGAGACTCTAGAAAGCAAGAGCGTGCTTCTCGCTCTAAAGCAGAGTGTGATCCATGGGTGAGAACTATGTTGTGTGTTTCCCTTCAGAAATGGAGTTAAATCCCAGGCTCTGTGTCTTCCTACAAGCAAGAGTTCGTTTCAGGTAAGGGCAGTCACTTTTCAGTTCAAAGGAACTACATCATTCACAAAGCTCACACGTTTCTCATCTTAACTGACAAGCATTGGATGTTAGAGGAACAGTGCATTCTATCAGTTTCAGAAGAAGATTTGGACTACATATAGTCCGTATGTGTAGGAAACACCGTTCTTTTGTTCTCAGCAAACTCAGGTTTCCTGCTGTCTTAGAGACTCTAGAAAGCAAGAGTGTGCTTCTTGCTCTAAAGCAGAGTGTGATCAATGGATGAGAACTATGTTGTGTGTTTCCCTTCAGAAATGGAGTTAAATCCCAGGCTCTGTGTCTTACTACAAGCAAGACTTCGTTTCAGGTAAGGGCAGTCACTTTTCTGCTCAAACGAACTACATCGTTCATGAAGCTCACACGTTTCTCATCTTAACAGACAAGCATTGGATGTTAGAGGACCAGTGCTTTGTGTCAGTTTCAGAAGAAGAGTTGTACTAGATATGGTCCGTATGTGTAGGTTACACCGTTCTTTTGTTCTAAGCACACTCACGTTTCCTGCTCTCTAAGAGACTCTAGAAAGCAAGAGAGTACTTCTCGCTCTAAAGCAGAGTGTGATCCATGGATGGGAACTATGCTGTGTGTTTGCATTCAGTAATGGAGTTAAATCCCAGGCTCTGAGTCTTCCTACAAGCAAGACTTCGTTTCAGGTAAGGGCAGTCACTTTTCTGCTCAAACGAACTACATCGTTCACTGAGCTCACACGTTTCTCATTTTAACTGACAAGCATTGGAAGTTAGAGGACCAGTGCTTTGTATCAGTTTCAGAAGCAGAGTTCGACTGGATTGGGTCCTTATGTGTAGGAAACACCGTTCTTTTGTTCTCAGCAAACTCACGTTTCCTGCTGTCTTAGAGACTCTAGAAAGCAAAAGCATGCTTCTTGTTCTAAAGCAGAGTGTGATCAATGGATGAGAACACTGCTGTGTGTTTCACTTCAGAAATGGAGTTAAATGCCAGGCTCTGAGTCTTCCTACAAGCAAGACATCGTTTCAGGTAAGGGCAGTCAGTTTTCTGCTCAAACGAACTACATCCTTCACGATGCTCACACGTTTCTCATCTTAACTGACAAGCATTGGATGTTAGAGGACCAGTGCTTTGTATCTGTTTCAGAAGCAGAGTTGGACTAGATATGGTCCGTATGTGTAGGAAACACCTTTCTTTTGTTCTCAGCACACTCACGTTTCCTGCTGTCTTAGAGACTTTAGAAAGCAAGAGCGTGCTTCTTGCTCTAAAGCAGAGTGTGATCCATGGATGAAAACTATGCTGTGTGTTTCCCTTCAGAAAAGGAGTTAAATCCCACGCTCTATGTCTTCCTACAAGCAAGACTTCGTTTCAGGTAAGGGCAGTCACTTTTCAGCTCAAACAAACTACATCTTTCACCGAGCTCACACGTTCTCATCTTAACAGACAAGCATTGGATGTTAGAGGACCAGTGCTTTGTATCAGTTTCAGAAGCAGAGTTGGACTAGATACAGTCCATATGTGTAGGAAACACCGTTTTTTGTTCTCAGCAAACTCACGTTTTCTGCTGTCTTAGAGACTCTAGAAAGCAAGAGCGTGCTTCTTATTCTAAAGCAGAGTGTGATCAATGGATGAGAACACTGCTGTGTGTTTCACTTCAGAAATGGAGTTAAATCCCAGGCTCTGAGTCTTCCTACAAGCAAGACTTCGTTTCAGGTAAGGGCAGTCAGTCTTCTGCTCAAAGGAACTTCATCGTTCACGAAGCTCACACGTTTCTCATCTTAACTGACAAGCATTGGAAGTTAGAGGGTCATTGCTTTTTATCAGTTGCAGAAGGAGATTTGGACTAGATATGGTCAATATGTGTAGGAAACACCGATCTTTTGTTCTGGGCACACTCATATTTCCTGCTGTCTTAGAGACTCTAGAAAGCAAGAGTGTGCTTCTCGCTCTAAAGCAGAGTGTGATCCATGAATAAAAACTATGCTATGTGTTTCCCTTCAGAAAAGTAGTTAAATCCCAGGCTCTATGTATTTCTACAAGCAAGACTTCGTTTTAGGTAAGGGCAGTCACTTTTCTGCTCAAACAAACTACATCATTCACTGAGCTCACACGTTTCTCATCTTAACTGACAAGCATTGGATGTTAGAGGACCAGTGCATTGTATCAGTTTTAGAAGAAGATTTGGACTAGATATGGTTCATATGTGTAGGAAACACCCTTCTTTTGTTCTGGGCACACTCAGATTTCCTGCAGTCTTAGAGACTCTAGAAAGCAAGAGTGTGCTTCTCGCTCTAAAGCAGAGTGTGATCCATGGATGAAAACTATGCTGTGTGTTTCCCTTCATAAATGTAGTTAAATCCCAGGCTCTATGTCTTCCTACAAGCAAGAGTTCGTTTCAGGTAAGGGCAGTCACTTTTCAGCTCAAACGAACTACATCTTTCACCGAGCTCACATGTTTCTCATCTAAACAGACAAGCATTGGATGTTAGAGGACCAGTGCTTTGTATCAGTTTCAGAAGCAGAGTTGGACTAGATATGGTCCTTATGTGTTGAAACACTGTTCTTTTGTTTTCAGCAAAGTCACGTTTCTTGCTGTCTTAGAGACTCTAGGAAGCAAGAGTATGCTTCTTGTTCTAACGCAGAGTGTGATCAATGGATGAGAACCCTGCTGTGTGTTTCACTTCAGAAATGGAGTTAAATCCCAGGCTCTGAGTCTTCCTACAAGCAAGACTTCCATTCAGGTAAGGGCAGTCACTTTTCTGCTCAAACGAACTACATGGTTCACGAACCTCACACGTTTCTCATCTTAATTGACAAGGATTGGATGTTAGAGGACCAGTGCTTTGTATCAGTTGCAGAAGAAGAGTTAGACTAGATATGGTCCGTATGAGTAGGAAACACCATACTTTTGTTCTCAGCACACTCACGTTTCCTGCTCTCTTAGAGACTCTAGAAAGCAAGAGCGTGCTTCTTGCTCTAAAGCAGAGTGTGATCCATGGATGAGAACTATGCTGTGTGGTGGCCTTCAGAAATGGAGTTAAATGCCAGGCTCTGAGTCTTCCTACAAGCAAGACTTCCTTTCAGGTAAGGGCAGTCACTTTTCTGCTCAAACGAACTACATCTTTCACGGAGCTCACATGTTTCTCATCTAAACAGACAAGCATTGGATGTTAGAGGGTCAGTGCTTTGTATCAGTTTCAGAAGCAGATTTGGACTACATATTGTCCATATGTGTAGGAAATACGGATCTTTTGTTCTGGGCACACTCACGTTTCCTGCTGCCTTAGAGACTCTAGAAAGCAAGAGCGTGCTTCTTGCTCTAAAACAGAGTGTGATCCATGGATGAGACTATGCTGTGTGTTTCACTTCAGAAATGGAGTTAAATCCCATGCTCTGTGTCTCCCTACAAGCAAGACTTCGTTTCAGGTAAGGGCAGTCACTTTTCTGCTCAAAGGAACAACATCGTTCACGAAGCTCACACGTTTCTCATCTTAACTGACAAGCATTGGATGTTAGAGGACCAGTGCTTGTATCTGTTTCAGAAGCAGAGTTGGACTAGATATGGTCCTTATGTGTTGAAACACTGTTCTTTTGTTTTCAGCAAAGTCATGTTTCTTGCTGTCTTAGAGACTCTAGGAAGCAAGAGTAAGCTTCTTGTTCTAACGCAGAGTGTGATCAATGGATGAGAACCCTGCTGTGTGTTTCACATCAGAAATGGAGTTAAATCCCAGGCTCTGAGTCTTCCTACAAGCAAGACTTCGTTTCAGGTAAGGGCAGTCAGTTTTCTGCTCAAACGAACTACATTGTTCATGAAGCTCACACGTTTCTCATCTTAACTGACAAGCATTGGATGTTAGAGGGTCAGTGCTTTGTATCAGTTTCAGAAGCAGATTTGGACTACATATTGTCCATATGTGTAGGAAATACCGATCTTTTGTTCTGGGCACACTCACGTTTCCTGCTGCCTTAGAGACTCTAGAAAGCAAGAGCGTGCTTCTTGCTCTAAAACAGAGTGTGATCCATGGATGAGACTATGCTGTGTGTTTCACTTCAGAAATGGAGTTAAATCCCATGCTCTGTGTCTCCCTACAAGCAAGACTTCGTTTCAGGTAAGGGCAGTCACTTTTCTGCTCAAAGGAACAACATCGTTCACGAAGCTCACACGTTTCTCATCTTAACTGACAAGCATTGGATGTTAGAGGACCAGTGCTTGTATCTGTTTCAGAAGCAGAGTTGGACTAGATATGGTCCCTATGTGTAGGAAACACCGTTCTTTTGTTCTCAGCACACTCACGTTTCCTGCTGTCTTTGAGAGTCTAGAAAGCAAGAGCGTACTTCTTGTTCTAAAGCAGAGTGTGATCAATGGATGATTACACTGCTGTGTGTTTTACTTCAGAAATGGAGTTAAATCCCAGGCTCTGAGTCTTCCTACAAGCAAGACTTCCATTCAGGTAAGGGCAGTCAATTTTCTGCTCAAACGAACTACATCGTTCACGAACCTCACACGTTTCTCATCTTAATTGACAAGGATTGGATGTTAGAGGACCAGTGCTTTGTATCAATTTCAGAAGAAGAGTTGGACTAGATATGGTCCATATGAGTAGGAAACACCGTTCTTTTGTTCTCAGCACACTCACGTTTCCTGCTGTCTTAGAGATTTTAGAAAGCAAGAGCGTGCTTCTTGCTCTAAAGCAGAGTGTGATCCATGGATCAGAACTATGCTGTGTGTTTCCCTTCAGAAATGGAGTTAAATCCCAGGCTCTGTATCTTCCTACAAGCAAGACTTCGTTTCAGGTAAGAGCAGTCACTTTTCTCCTAAAACGAACTACATCGTTCACTGAGCTCACACGTTTCTCATCTTAACAGACAAGCATTGGATGTTAGAGGACCAGTGCTTTGTATCTGTTTCAGAAGCAGAGTTGGACTACATATAGTCCGTATGGGTAGGAAACACCGTTCTTTTGTTCTGGGCCCACTCACGTTTCCTGCTGTCTTAGAGACTCTAGAAAGCAAGAGTCTGCTTCTTGCTCTAAAGCAGAGTGTGATCCATGGATGAGAACTATGCTGTGTGTTTCACTTCAGAAATGGAGTTAAATCCCAGGCTTTGAGTCTTCCTACAAGCAAGACTTCAATTCAGGTAAGGGCAGTCACTTTTCAGTTCAAAGGAACTACATCATTCACAAAGCTCACACGTTTCTCATCTTAACTGACAAGCATTGGATGTTAGAGGGTCAGTGCTTTGTATCAGTTTCAGAAGAAGAGTTGGACTAGATATTGTCCGTATGTGCAGGAAACACCGTTCTTTTGTTCTCAGCACACTCAAGTTTCCTGCTGTCTTGGAGAATTTAGAAAGCAAGAGCGTGCTTCCCGCTCTAAAGCAGAGTGTGATCCATGGAAGAAAACTATGCTGTGTGTTTCCCTTCATAAATATAGTTAAATCCCAGGCTCTATGACTTCCTACAAGCAAGACTTCGTTTCAGTTAAGGGCAGTCACTTTTCAGCTCAGACGAACTACACCTTTCACAGAGCTCACATGTTTCTCATCTAAAGAGACAAGCATTGGATGTTAGAGGGCCAGTGCTTTGTATCAGTTTCAGAAGCAGAGTTGGACTAGATATGGTCCGTATGTGTAGGAAACACTGTTCTTTTGTTCTAAGCACACTCACGTTTCCTGCTCTCTAAGAGACTCTAGAAAGCAAGAGAGTACTTCTCGCTCTAAAGCAGAGTGTGATCCATGGATGGGAACTATGCTGTGTGTTTGCCTTCAGAAATGGAGTTAAATCCCAGGCTCTGAGTCTTCCTACAAGCAAGACTTCGTTTCAGGTAAGGGCAGTCACTTTTCTGCTCAAACGAACTACATCGTTCACTGAGCTCACACGTTTCTCATTTTAACTGACAAGCATTGGAAGTTAGAGGACCAGTGCTTTGTATCAGTTTCAGAAGCAGAGTTCGACTGGATTGGGTCCTTATGTGTAGGAAACACCGTTCTTTTGTTCTCAGCAAACTCACGTTTCCTGCTGTCTTAGAGACTCTAGAAAGCAAAAGCATGCTTCTTGTTCTAAAGCAGAGTGTGATCAATGGATGAGAACACTGCTGTGTGTTTCACTTCAGAAATGGAGTTAAATGCCAGGCTCTGAGTCTTCCTACAAGCAAGACATCATTTCAGGTAAGGGCAGTCAGTTTTCTGCTCAAACGAACTACATCCTTCACGATGCTCACACGTTTCTCATCTTAACTGACAAGCATTGGATGTTAGAGGACCAGTGCTTTGTATCAGTTTCAGAAGAAGAGTTGGACTAGATATGGTCCATATGTGTAGGAAACACCGGTCTTTTGTTCTGGGCACACTCAGATTTCCTGCTGTCTTAGAGACTTTAGAAAGCAAGAGTGTGCTTCTCGCTCTAAAGCAGACTGTGATCCATGGAGGAGAACTATGCTGTGTGTTTCCCTTCAGATATGGAGTTAAATCCCATGCTCTGATTCTCTGTACAAGCAAGATTTCGTTTCAGGTAAGGGCAGTCACTTTTCTGCTCAAAGAAACTACATCGTTCACGAAGCTCACACGTTTCTCATCTTAACTGACAAGCATTGGATGTTAGAGGAACAGTGCATTCTATCAGTTTCAGAAGAAGATTTGGACTACATATAGTCCGTATGTGTAGGAAACACCGTTCTTTTGTTCTCAGCAAACTCACGTTTCCTGATGTCTTAGAGACTCTAGAAAGCAAGAGTGTGCTTCTTGCTCTAAAGCAGAGTGTGATCAATGGATGAGAACTATGTTGTGTGTTTCCCTTCAGAAATGGAGTCAAATCCCAGGCTCTGTGTCTTACTACAAGCAAGACTTCGTTTCAGGTAAGGGCAGTCACTTTTCTGCTCAAACGAACTACATCGTTCATGAAGCTCACACGTTTCTCATCTTAACAGACAAGCATTGGATGTTAGAGGACCAGTGCTTTGTATCAGTTTCAGAAGAAGAGTTGGACTAGATATGGTCCATATGTGTAGGTTACACCGTTCTTTTGTTCTAAGCACACTCACGTTTCCTGCTCTCTAAGAGACTCTAGAAAGCAAGAGAGTACTTCTCGCTCTAAAGCAGAGTGTGATCCATGGATGGGAACTATGCTGTGTGTTTGCCTTCAGAAATGGAGTTAAATCCCAGGCTCTGAGTCTTCCTACAAGCAAGACTTCGTTTCAGGTAAGGGCAGTCACTTTTCTGCTCAAACGAACTACATCGTTCACTGAGCTCACACGTTTCTCATTTTAACTGACAAGCATTGGAAGTTAGAGGACCAGTGCTTTGTATCAGTTTCAGAAGCAGAGTTCGACTGGATTGGGTCCTTATGTGTAGGAAACACCGTTCTTTTGTTCTCAGCAAACTCACGTTTCCTGCTGTCTTAGAGACTCTAGAAAGCAAAAGCATGCTTCTTGTTCTAAAGCAGAGTGTGATCAATGGATGAGAACACTGCTGTGTGTTTCACTTCAGAAATGGAGTTAAATGCCAGGCTCTGAGTCTTCCTACAAGCAAGACATCGTTTCAGGTAAGGGCAGTCAGTTTTCTGCTCAAACGAACTACATCCTTCACGATGCTCACACGTTTCTCATCTTAACTGACAAGCATTGGATGTTAGAGGACCAGTGCTTTGTATAAGTTTCAGAAGCAGAGTTGGACTAGATATGGTCTGTATGTGTAGGAAACACCTTTCTTTTGTTCTCAGCACACTCACGTTTCCTGCTGTCTTAGAGACTTTAGAAAGCAAGAGCGTGCTTCTCG
>CATKUP010000570.1:0-124000 GCA_949786385.1 Onychomys leucogaster
TTAGAGCAAGAAACACGCTCTTGCTTTCCAGAGTCTCTAATTCAGCAGGAAACCAGAGTGTGCTCAGAACAAAAGAACGGTGTTTCCTATACATACGGACCATATCTAGTCCAACTCTGCTTCTGAAACTGATACAAAGCAATGGTCCTCTAACATCCGATGCTTGTCCGTTAAGATGAGAAACGTGTGAGCTTCCTGAACGATGTAGTTCGTTTGAGCTGAGAAGTGAGTGCCCTTACCTGAAATGAAGTCTTGCTTGTAGGAAGACACAGATCCTGGGATTTAACTCCATTTCTGTAGGGAAACACACAACACAGTTCTCATCCATGGATCACACTCTGCTTTAGAGCAAGAAGCACGCTTTACCTTTCTATAGTCTCTAGTACAGCAGGAAACTTGAGTGTGCTGAGAACAAATGTACGGTGTTTCCTACACATACGGATCATATCTAGTCCAACTCTGCTTCTGAAACTCATAAAAAGCCCCGGCCCTCTAACATCCAATGCTTGTCATTTAAGATGAGGAACGTGTGAGCTTCGTGAACAATGTAGTTCGTTTGAGCTGAAAAGTGACTGCCCTTACCTGAAACGAAGTCTTGCTTGTAGCAAGACTCAGATCCGGGGATTTAACTCCATTTGTGAAGTGAAACACATCAGAATTCTCATCCATTGATCACACTCTGCTTTAGAGCAAGAAGCAAGCTCTAGCTTTCTAGAGTCTCTAAGACAGCATGAAACGTGAGTGTGCTGAGAACCAAAGAACGGTGATTCTTACACAATCGGACCATATTTGTCCAATTCTGCTTCTCAAACTGACACAAAGCAATGGTCGTCTAACATCAGATTCCTGTCAGTTAAGATGAGAAACGTGTGAGCTTCCTGAACGATGTAGGTCGCTTGAGCTGAAAAGTGACTGCCCTTACCTGAAACGAAGTCTTGCTTGTAGGAAGACTCAGAGCCAGGGATTTAACTCCATTTCTGAAGTGAAACACACAGCAGAATTCTCATCCATTGTTCACACTCTGCTTTACAGCAAGAAGCACGCTCTTGCTTTCTAGAGTCTCTAAGACAGCACGAAACTTGAGTGTGATGAGACCAAAAGAACTGTGTTTCCTACACATACGGACCATATCTAGTCTAACCCTGCTTCTGAAACTGATACAAAGCACTGGTCCTCTAACATCCAATGCTTGTCAGTTAAGATGAGGAACGTGTGAGCTTCGTGAACGATATAGTTCGTTTGAGTTGAAAAGTGACTGCCCTTACCTGAAACGAGGTCTTGCTTGTAGTAAGACTCAGAGCCAGGGATTTAACTCCATTTCTGAAGTGAAAAACACAGCAGAGTTCTCATCCATTGTTCACACTCTGCTTTAGAGCAAGAAACACGCTCTTGCTTTCCAGAGTCTCTAATTCAGCAGGAAACCAGAGTGTGCTCAGAACAAAAGAACGGTGTTTCCTATACATACGGACCATATCTAGTCCAACTCTGCTATTGAAACTGATACAAAGCAATGGTCCTCTAACATCCGATGCTTGTCCATTAAGATGAGAAACGTGTGAGCTTCCTGAACGATGTAGTTCGTTTTAGCTGAGAAGTGAGTGCCCTTACCTGAAATGAAGTCTTGCTTGTAGGAAGACACAGATCCTGGGATTTAACTCCATTTCTGTAGGGAAACACACAACACAGTTCTCATCCATGGATCACACTCTGCTTCAGACCAAGAAGCACGCTCTTGCTTTCTAGAGTCTCTAATACAGCAGGAAACGTGAGTGTGCTCATAAGAAACGAGCCCTGTTTCCTATACATAGGGACAATATCTAGTTCAACACTGCTTGAAATTGATACAAAGCAAAGGTCCTCTAACATCCAATGCTTCTCAGTTATGATGAGAAATGTGTGAGCTTCATGAACGATATAGATCCTTTGAGCTGTAAAGTAAATTCCCTTACCTGAAATGAAGTCTTGCTTGTAGGAAGACTCAGAGCCAGGGATTTAACACCATTTCTGAAGTGAAACACACATCAGAGTTCTCATCAATTGCCCACACTCTGCTTTAGAGCAAGAAGCACGCTTTACCTTTCTAGAGTCTCTTAGACAGCAGGAAATTTGAGTGTGCTGAGAACAAATGAACGGTGTTTCCTACACATACGGACCATATCTAGTCCAACTCTGCTTCTGAAACTGATACAAAGCAATGGTCCTCTAACATCCAATGATTGTCAGTTAAGATGAGAAACGTGTGAGCTTCGTTAACGATGTAGTTTGTTTGATCTGAAAAGTGACTGCCCTTACCTGAAATGAAGTCTTGCTTGTAGGAAGACACAGATCCTGGGATTTAACTCCATTTCTGTAGGGAAACACACAACACAGTTCTCATCCATGGATCACACTCTGCTTTTGACCAAGAAGCACGCTCTTGCTTTCTAGAGTCTCTAATACAGCAGGAAACGTGAGTGTGCTCATAAGAAAAGAACCGTGTTTCCTATACATAGGGACAATATCTAGTTCAACACTGCTTGAAATTGATACAAAGCAAAGGTCCTCTAACATCCAATGCTTCTCAGTTAAGATGAGAAATGTGTGAGCTTCGTGAACGATATAGATCCTTTGAGCTGTAAAGTAAATGCCCTTACCTGAAATGAAGTCTTGCTTGTACGAAGACTCAGAGCCAGGGATTTCCCTCCATTTCTGACGTGAAACACACATCAGAGTTCTCATCAATTGCCCACATTCTGCTTTAGAGCAAGAAGCATGCTTTACTTTCTAGAGTCTCTTAGACAGCAGGAAACTTGAGTGTGCTGAGAACAAATGAACGGTGTTTCCTACACATACGGATCATATCTAGTCCAACTCTGCTTCTGAAACTGATACAAAGCAATGGTCCTCTAACATCCAATGATTGTCAGTTAAGATCAGAAACGTGTGAGCTTCGTGAACGATGTAGTTTGTTTGATCTGAAAAGTGACTGCCCTTACCTGAAATGAAATCTTGCTTGTAGGAAGACACAGATCCTGGGATTTAACTCCATTTCTGTAGGGAAATACACAACACAGTTCTCATCCATGGATCACACTCTGCTTTAGAGCAAGAAGCACGCTCTTGCTTTCTAGAGTCTCTAATACAGCAGGAAACGTGAGTGTGCTCATAAGAAAAGAACCGTGTTTCCTATACATAGGGACAATATCTAGTTCAACACTGCTTGAAATTGATACAAAGCAAAGGTCCTCTAACATCCAATGCTTCTCAGTTAAGATGAGAAATGTGTGAGCTTCGTGAACGATATAGATTCTTTGAGCTGTAAAGTAAATGCCCTTACCTGAAATGAAGTCTTGCTTGTAGGAAGACTCAGAGCCAGGGATTTCCCTCCATTTCTGACGTGAAACACACAGCAGAGTTCTCATCAATTGCCCACATTCTGCTTTAGAGCAAGAAGCACGCTTTACTTTCTAGAGTCTCTTAGACAGCAGGAAACTTGAGTGTGCTGAGAACAAATGAACGGTGTTTCCTACACATACGGATCATATCTAGTCCAACTCTGCTTCTGAAACTGATAAAAAGCACCGGTCCTCTAACATCCAATGCTTGTCAGTTAAGATGAGGAACGTGTGAGCTTCGTGAGCGATGTAGTTTGTTTGAGCTGAAAAGTTACTGCCCTTACCTGAAATGAAGTCTTGCTTGTAGGAAGACTCAGATCCAGGGATTTAACTCCATTTCTGAAGTGAAACACACAACAGAATTCTCATCCATTCTTCACACTCTGCTTTATAGCAAGAAGCACGATCTTGCTATCTAGAGTCTCTAATACAGCAGGAAACATGAGTGTTCTCAGAACAAAACAATGGTGTTTCCTACACATATGGACCATATCTAGTTCAACTCTGCTTCTGAAACTGAAACAAACCACAGGTCCTCTAACATCCAATGCTTCTCAGTGAAGATGAGAAACGTGTGAGCTTCGTGAACGATGTAGTTCGTTTGAGCTGGAAGTAACTGCCCTTACTTGAAATGAATTGTTGCTTGTAGGAAGACACAGATCCTGGGATTTAACTCCATTTCTGTAGGGAAACACACAACACAGTTCTCATCCATGGATCACACTCTGCTTCAGACCAAGAAGCACGCTCTTGCTTTCTAGAGTCTCTAATACAGCAGGAAACGTGAGTGTGCTCATAAGAAACGAGCCCTGTTTCCTATACATAGGGACAATATCTAGTTCAACACTGCTTGAAATTGATACAAAGCAAAGGTCCTCTAACATCCAATGCTTCTCAGTTATGATGAGAAATGTGTGAGCTTCATGAACGATATAGATCCTTTGAGCTGTAAAGTAAATGCCCTTACCTGAAATGAAGTCTTGCTTGTAGGAAGACTCAGAGCCAGGGATTTAACACCATTTCTGAAGTGAAACACACATCAGAGTTCTCATCAATTGCCCACACTCTGCTTTAGAGCAAGAAGCACGCTTTACCTTTCTAGAGTCTCTTAGACAGCAGGAAATTTGAGTGTGCTGAGAACAAATGAACGGTGTTTCCTACACATACGGACCATATCTAGTCCAACTCTGCTTCTGAAACTGATACAAAGCAATGGTCCTCTAACATCCAATGATTGTCAGTTAAGATGAGAAACGTGTGAGCTTCGTTAACGATGTAGTTTGTTTGATCTGAAAAGTGACTGCCCTTACCTGAAATGAAGTCTTGCTTGTAGGAAGACACAGATCCTGGGACTTAACTCCATTTCTGTAGGGAAACACACAACACAGTTCTCATCCATGGATCACACTCTGCTTTTGACCAAGAAGCACGCTCTTGCTTTCTAGAGTCTCTAATACAGCAGGAAACGTGAGTGTGCTCATAAGAAAAGAACCGTGTTTCCTATACATAGGGACAATATCTAGTTCAACACTGCTTGAAATTGATACAAAGCAAAGGTCCTCTAACATCCAATGCTTCTCAGTTAAGATGAGAAATGTGTGAGCTTCGTGAACGATATAGATCCTTTGAGCTGTAAAGTAAATGCCCTTACCTGAAATGAAGTCTTGCTTGTAGGAAGACTCAGAGCCAGGGATTTCCCTCCATTTCTGACGTGAAACACACAGCAGAGTTCTCATCAATTGCCCACATTCTGCTTTAGAGCAAGAAGCATGCTTTACTTTCTAGAGTCTCTTAGACAGCAGGAAACTTGAGTGTGCTGAGAACAAATGAACGGTGTTTCCTACACATACGGATCATATCTAGTCCAACTCTGCTTCTGAAACTGATACAAAGCAATGGTCCTCTAACATCCAATGATTGTCAGTTAAGATCAGAAACGTGTGAGCTTCGTGAACGATGTAGTTTGTTTGATCTGAAAAGTGACTGCCCTTACCTGAAATGAAATCTTGCTTGTAGGAAGACACAGATCCTGGGATTTAACTCCATTTCTGTAGGGAAATACACAACACAGTTCTCATCCATGGATCACACTCTGCTTTAGAGCAAGAAGCACGCTCTTGCTTTCTAGAGTCTCTAATACAGCAGGAAACGTGAGTGTGCTCATAAGAAAAGAACCGTGTTTCCTATACATAGGGACAATATCTAGTTCAACACTGCTTGAAATTGATACAAAGCAAAGGTCCTCTAACATCCAATGCTTCTCAGTTAAGATGAGAAATGTGTGAGCTTCGTGAACGATATAGATTCTTTGAGCTGTAAAGTAAATGCCCTTACCTGAAATGAAGTCTTGCTTGTAGGAAGACTCAGAGCCAGGGATTTCCCTCCATTTCTGACGTGAAACACACAGCAGAGTTCTCATCAATTGCCCACATTCTGCTTTAGAGCAAGAAGCACGCTTTACTTTCTAGAGTCTCTTAGACAGCAGGAAACTTGAGTGTGCTGAGAACAAATGAACGGTGTTTCCTACACATACGGATCATATCTAGTCCAACTCTGCTTCTGAAACTGATAAAAAGCACCGGTCCTCTAACATCCAATGCTTGTCAGTTAAGATGAGGAACGTGTGAGCTTCGTGAGCGATGTAGTTTGTTTGAGCTGAAAAGTTACTGCCCTTACCTGAAATGAAGTCTTGCTTGTAGGAAGACTCAGATCCAGGGATTTAACTCCATTTCTGAAGTGAAACACACAACAGAATTCTCATCCATTCTTCACACTCTGCTTTATAGCAAGAAGCACGATCTTGCTATCTAGAGTCTCTAATACAGCAGGAAACATGAGTGTTCTCAGAACAAAACAATGGTGTTTCCTACAAATGAACGGTGTTTCCTACACATACGGATCATATCTAGTTCAACTCTGCTTCTGAAACTGAAACAAACCACAGGTCCTCTAACATCCAATGCTTCTCAGTGAAGATGAGAAACGTGTGAGCTTCGTGAACGATGTAGTTCGTTTGAGCTGGAAGTAACTGCCCTTACTTGAAATGAATTGTTGCTTGTAGGAAGACTCAGAGCCAGGTATTTAACTCCATTTCTGAAGGGAAACACACAACACAGTTCTCATCCATGGATCACAGTCTGCTGTAGAGCAAGAAGCACACTCTTGCTTCTAGAGTTTCTAATACAGCAGGAAACGTGAGTCTGGTGAGAACCAAAGAAAGGTGTTTCTTACACATACAGACCATATTTAGTCCAACTCTGCTTCTGAAACTGATACAAAGCACTGGTCGTCTAACATCCGATGCTTGTCAGTTAAGTTGAGAAACGTGTGTGCTTCCTGAACGATGTAGATCGTTTGAGCTGAAAAGTGACTGCCCTTACCTGAAACGAAATCTTCCTTGTAGGAAGACACAGAGCCTGGGATTTAACTCCATTTCTGAGCTGAAAAGTGACTGCCCTTACCTGAAACGAAGTCTTGCTTGTAGCAATACTCAGATCCGGGGATTTAACTCCATTTGTGAAGTGAAACACAGCAGAATTCTCATCCATTGATCACACTCTGCTTTAGAGCAAGAAGCAAGCTCTAGCTTTCTAGAGTCTCTAAGACAGCATGAAAAGTGAGTGTGCTGAGAACCAAAGAACGGTGATTCTTACACAATCGGACCATATTTGTCCAATTCTGCTTCTCAAACTGACACAAAGCAATGGTCGTCTAACATCAGATTCCTGTCAGTTAAGATGAGAAACGTGTGAGCTTCCTGAACGATGTAGTTCGTTTGAGCTGAAAAGTGACTGCCCTTACCTGAAACGAAGTCTTGCTTGTAGGAAGACTCAGAGCCTGGGATTTAACTCCATTTCTGAAGTGAAACTCACAGCAGAGTTCTCATCCTTGATCACACTCTGCTTTAGAGCAAGAAGCATGCTCTTGCTTTCTAGAGTCTCTAAGACAGCCTGAAACGTTAGTGTTCTGAGAACAAAAGAACGCTGTTTCCTACAAATACGGACCATATCTAGTCCAACTCTGCTTCTGAAACTGATACAAAGCAATGGTCCTCTAACATCCGATGCTTGTCAGTTAAGATGAGAAACGTGTGAGCTTTGTGAACAATGTAGTTCGTTTGAACTGAAAAGTGACTGCCCTTACCTGAAATGAAGTCTTGCTGGTAGCAAGACTCAGATCCGGGGATTTAACTCCATTTGTGAAGTGAAACACAGCAGAATTCTCATCCATTGATTACACTCTGCTTTAGAGCAAGAAGCAAGCTCTACCTTTCTAGAGTCTCTAGGTCAGCATGAAACGTGAGTGTGCTGAGAACCAAAGAACGGTGATTCTTACACAGTCGGACCATATTAGTCCAATTCTGCGTCTCAAACTGATACAAAGCAATGGTCGTCTAACATCAGATTCCTGTCAGTTAAGATGAGAAACGTGTGAGCTTCCTGAACGATGTAGGTTGCTTGAGCTGAAAAGTGACTGCCCTTACCTGAAACGAAGTCTTGCTTGTAGGAAGACACAGAGCCTGGGATTTAACTCCATTTCTGAATGGAAAGACACAACACAGTTCTCATCCATTGATCACACTCTGCTTTAGAGCATAAGCACGCTAGCTTTCTAAAATCTCTAAAACAGCAGGAAACGTGAGTGTACTGAGAACAAATCAACGGTGTTTCCTACACATACGGATCATATCTAGTCCAACTCTGCTTCTGAAACTGATACAAAACACTGGTTGTCTAACATCCGATGCTTGTCAGTTAAGATGAGTAACGTGTGAGCTTCCTGAATGATGTAGTTTGTTTGAGTTGAAAATTGACTGCCCTTACCTGAAAAGATGTCTTGCTTGTCGGAAGACTCAGAGCCTGGGATTTAACTCCAATTCTGAGGTGAAACACACAGCAGAGTTCTCATCCATTGTTCACACTCTGCTTTAGAGCAAGAAACACGCTCTTGCTTTCCAGAGTCTCTAATACAGCAGGAAACCAGAGTGTGCTCAGAACAAAAGAACGGTGTTTCCTATACATACGGACCATATCTAGTCCAACTCTGCTTCTGAAACTGATACAAAGCAATGGTCCTCTAACATCCGATGCTTGTCCGTTAAGATGAGAAACGTGTGAGCTTCCTGAACGATGTAGTTCGTTTGAGCTGAGAAGTGAGTGCCCTTACCTGAAATGAAGTCTTGCTTGTAGGAAGACACAGATCCTGGGATTTAACTCCATTTCTGTAGGGAAACACACAACACAGTTCTCATCCATGGATCACACTCTGCTTTAGACCAAGAAGCACGCTCTTGCTTTCTAGAGTCTCTAATACAGCAGGAAACATGAGTGTGCTCATAAGAAACGAGCCCTGTTTCCTATACATAGGGACAATATCTAGTTCAACACTGCTTGAACTTGATACAAAGCAAAGGTCCTCTAACATCCAATGCTTCTCAGTTATGATGAGAAATGTGTGAGCTTCGTGAACGGTATAGATCCTTTGAGCTGTAAAGAAAATGCCCTTACCTGAAATGAAGTCTTGCTTGTAGGAAGACTCAGAGCCAGGGATTTAACTCCATTTCTGAAGTGAAACACACAGCAGAGTTCTCATCAATTGCCCACACTCTGCTTTAGAGCAAGAAGCACGCTTTACCTTTCTAGAGTCTCTTAGACAGCAGGAAACTTGAGTGTGCTGAGAACAAATGAACGGTGTTTCCTACACATACGGACCTATCTAGTCCAACTCTGCTTCTGAAACTGATACAAAGCAATGGTCCTCTAACATCCGATGCTTGTCCGTTAAGATGAGAAACGTGTGAGCTTCCTGAACGATGTAGTTCGTTTGAGCTGAGAAGTGAGTGCCCTTACCTGAAATGAAGTCTTGCTTGTAGGAAGACACAGATCCTGGGATTTAACTCCATTTCTGTAGGGAAACACACAACACAGTTCTCATCCATGGATCACACTCTGCTTTAGACCAAGAAGCATGCTCTTGCTTTCTAGAGTCTCTAATACAGCAGGAAACATGAGTGTGCTCATAAGAAACGAGCCCTGTTTCCTATACATAGGGACAATATCTAGTTCAACACTGCTTGAACTTGATACAAAGCAAAGGTCCTCTAACATCCAATGCTTCTCAGTTATGATGAGAAATGTGTGAGCTTCGTGAACGATATAGATCCTTTGAGCTGTAAAGAAAATGCCCTTACCTGAAATGAAGTCTTGCTAGTAGGAAGACTCAGAGCCAGGGATTTAACTCCATTTCTGAAGTGAAACACACAGCAGAGTTCTCATTAATTGCCCACACTCTGCTTTAGAGCAAGAAGCACGCTTTACCTTTCTAGAGTCTCTTAGACAGCAGGAAACTTGAGTGTGCTGAGAACAAATGAACGGTGTTTCCTACACATACGGACCTATCTAGTCCAACTCTGCTTCTGAAACTGATACAAAGCAATGGTCCTCTAACATCCAATGATTGTCAGTTAAGATGAGAAACGTGTGAGCTTCGTGAACGATGTAGTTTGTTTGATCTGAAAAGTGACTGCCCTTACCTGAAATGAAGTCTTGTTTGTAGGAAGACATAGATCCTGGGATTTAACTCCATTTCTGTAGGGAAACACACAACACAGTTCTCATCCATGGATCACACTCTGCTTTAGAGCAAGAAGCACGCTCTTGCTTTCTAGAGTCTCTAATACAGCTGGAAACGTGAGTGTGCTCATAAGAAAAGAACCGTGTTTCCTATACATAGGGACAATATCTAGTTCAACACTGCTTGAAATTGATACAAAGCAAAGGTCCTCTAACATCCAATGCTTCTCAGTTAAGATGAGAAACGTGTGAGCTTCCTGAACGATGTAGTTCGTTTGAGCTGAAAAGTGACTGCCCTTACCTGAAACGAAGTCTTGCTTGTAGGAAGACTCAGAGCCTGGGATTTAACTCCATTTCTGAAGTGAAACTCACAGCAGAGTTCTCATCCTTGATCACACTCTGCTTTAGAGCAAGAAGCATGCTCTTGCTTTCTAGAGTCTCTAAGACAGCCTGAAACGTTAGTGTTCTGAGAACAAAAGAACGCTGTTTCCTACAAATACGGACCATATCTAGTCCAACTCTGCTTCTGAAACTGATACAAAGCAATGGTCCTCTAACATCCGATGCTTGTCAGTTAAGATGAGAAACGTGTGAGCTTTGTGAACAATGTAGTTCGTTTGAACTGAAAAGTGACTGCCCTTACCTGAAATGAAGTCTTGCTGGTAGCAAGACTCAGATCCGGGGATTTAACTCCATTTGTGAAGTGAAACACAGCAGAATTCTCATCCATTGATTACAGTCTGCTTTAGAGCAAGAAGCAAGCTCTACCTTTCTAGAGTCTCTAGGTCAGCATGAAACGTGAGTGTGCTGAGAACCAAAGAACGGTGATTCTTACACAGTCGGACCATATTAGTCCAATTCTGCGTCTCAAACTGATACAAAGCAATGGTCGTCTAACATCAGATTCCTGTCAGTTAAGATGAGAAACGTGTGAGCTTCCTGAACGATGTAGGTTGCTTGAGCTGAAAAGTGACTGCCCTTACCTGAAACGAAGTCTTGCTTGTAGGAAGACACAGAGCCTGGGATTTAACTCCATTTCTGAATGGAAAGACACAACACAGTTCTCATCCATTGATCACACTCTGCTTTAGAGCATAAGCACGCTAGCTTTCTAAAATCTCTAAAACAGCAGGAAACGTGAGTGTACTGAGAACAAATCAACGGTGTTTCCTACACATACGGATCATATCTAGTCCAACTCTGCTTCTGAAACTGATACAAAACACTGGTTGTCTAACATCCGATGCTTGTCAGTTAAGATGAGTAACGTGTGAGCTTCCTGAATGATGTAGTTTGTTTGAGTTGAAAATTGACTGCCCTTACCTGAAAAGATGTCTTGCTTGTCGGAAGACTCAGAGCCTGGGATTTAACTCCAATTCTGAGGTGAAACACACAGCAGAGTTCTCATCCATTGTTCACACTCTGCTTTAGAGCAAGAAACACGCTCTTGCTTTCCAGAGTCTCTAATACAGCAGGAAACCAGAGTGTGCTCAGAACAAAAGAACGGTGTTTCCTATACATACGGACCATATCTAGTCCAACTCTGCTTCTGAAACTGATACAAAGCAATGGTCCTCTAACATCCGATGCTTGTCCGTTAAGATGAGAAACGTGTGAGCTTCCTGAACGATGTAGTTCGTTTGAGCTGAGAAGTGAGTGCCCTTACCTGAAATGAAGTCTTGCTTGTAGGAAGACACAGATCCTGGGATTTAACTCCATTTCTGTAGGGAAACACACAACACAGTTCTCATCCATGGATCACACTCTGCTTTAGACCAAGAAGCACGCTCTTGCTTTCTAGAGTCTCTAATACAGCAGGAAACATGAGTGTGCTCATAAGAAACGAGCCCTGTTTCCTATACATAGGGACAATATCTAGTTCAACACTGCTTGAACTTGATACAAAGCAAAGGTCCTCTAACATCCAATGCTTCTCAGTTATGATGAGAAATGTGTGAGCTTCGTGAACGGTATAGATCCTTTGAGCTGTAAAGAAAATGCCCTTACCTGAAATGAAGTCTTGCTTGTAGGAAGACTCAGAGCCAGGGATTTAACTCCATTTCTGAAGTGAAACACACAGCAGAGTTCTCATCAATTGCCCACACTCTGCTTTAGAGCAAGAAGCACGCTTTACCTTTCTAGAGTCTCTTAGACAGCAGGAAACTTGAGTGTGCTGAGAACAAATGAACGGTGTTTCCTACACATACGGACCTATCTAGTCCAACTCTGCTTCTGAAACTGATACAAAGCAATGGTCCTCTAACATCCGATGCTTGTCCGTTAAGATGAGAAACGTGTGAGCTTCCTGAACGATGTAGTTCGTTTGAGCTGAGAAGTGAGTGCCCTTACCTGAAATGAAGTCTTGCTTGTAGGAAGACACAGATCCTGGGATTTAACTCCATTTCTGTAGGGAAACACACAACACAGTTCTCATCCATGGATCACACTCTGCTTTAGACCAAGAAGCATGCTCTTGCTTTCTAGAGTCTCTAATACAGCAGGAAACATGAGTGTGCTCATAAGAAACGAGCCCTGTTTCCTATACATAGGGACAATATCTAGTTCAACACTGCTTGAACTTGATACAAAGCAAAGGTCCTCTAACATCCAATGCTTCTCAGTTATGATGAGAAATGTGTGAGCTTCGTGAACGATATAGATCCTTTGAGCTGTAAAGAAAATGCCCTTACCTGAAATGAAGTCTTGCTAGTAGGAAGACTCAGAGCCAGGGATTTAACTCCATTTCTGAAGTGAAACACACAGCAGAGTTCTCATTAATTGCCCACACTCTGCTTTAGAGCAAGAAGCACGCTTTACCTTTCTAGAGTCTCTTAGACAGCAGGAAACTTGAGTGTGCTGAGAACAAATGAACGGTGTTTCCTACACATACGGACCTATCTAGTCCAACTCTGCTTCTGAAACTGATACAAAGCAATGGTCCTCTAACATCCAATGATTGTCAGTTAAGATGAGAAACGTGTGAGCTTCGTGAACGATGTAGTTTGTTTGATCTGAAAAGTGACTGCCCTTACCTGAAATGAAGTCTTGCTTGTAGGAAGACATAGATCCTGGGATTTAACTCCATTTCTGTAGGGAAACACACAACACAGTTCTCATCCATGGATCACACTCTGCTTTAGAGCAAGAAGCACGCTCTTGCTTTCTAGAGTCTCTAATACAGCTGGAAACGTGAGTGTGCTCATAAGAAAAGAACCGTGTTTCCTATACATAGGGACAATATCTAGTTCAACACTGCTTGAAATTGATACAAAGCAAAGGTCCTCTAACATCCAATGCTTCTCAGTTAAGATGAGTAATGTGTGAGCTTCGTGAACGATATAGATCCTTTGAGCTGTAAAGTAAATGCCCTTACCTGAAATGAAGTCTTGCTTGTAGGAAGACTCAGAGCCAGGGATTTCCCTCCATTTCTGACGTGAAACACACAGCAGAGTTCTCATCAATTGCCCACATTCTGCTTTAGAGCAAGAAGCACGCTTTACTTTCTAGAGTCTCTTAGACAGCAGGAAACTTGAGTGTGCTGAGAACAAATGAACGGTGTTTCCTACACATACGGATCATATCTAGTCCAACTCTGCTTCTGAAACTGATAAAAAGCACCGGTCCTCTAACATCAAATGCTTGTCAGTTAAGATGAGGAACGTGTGAGCTTCGTGAGCGATGTAGTTTGTTTGAGCTGAAAAGTTACTGCCCTTACCTGAAACGAATCTTGCTTGTAGGAAGACTCAGAGCCAGGGATTTAACTCCATTTCTGAAGTGAAACACAAAGCAGAATTCTCATCCATTCTTCACACTCTGCTTTATAGCAAGAAGCACGATCTTGCTATCTAGAGTCTCTAATACAGCAGGAAACATGAGTGTTCTCAGAACAAAAGAATGGTGTTTCCTACACATACGGACCATATCTAGTTCAACTCTGCTTCTGAAACTGAAACAAACCACAGGTCCTCTAACATCCAATGCTTGTCAGTTAAGGTGAGAATCGTGTGAGCTTCGGGAACGATGCAGTTTGTTTGAGCTGAAAAGTGACTGCCCTTACCTGAAACGAAGTCTTGCTTGTAGGAAGACTCAGAGCCTGGGATTTAACTCCATTTCTGAAGTGAAACTCACAGCAGAGTTCTCATCCTTGATCACACTCTGCTTTAGAGCAAGAAGCCAGCTCTAGCTTTCTAGAGTCTCTAAGACAGCCTGAAACGTTAGTGTTCTGAGAACAAAAGAACGCTGTTTCCTACAAATACGGACCATATCTAGTCCAACTCTGCTTCTGAAACTGATACAAAGCAATGGTCCTCTAACATCCGATGCTTGTCAGTTAAGATGAGAAACGTGTGAGCTTTGTGAACAATGTAGTTCGTTTGAACTGAAAAGTGACTGCCCTTACCTGAAATGAAGTCTTGCTTGTAGCAAGACTCAGATCCGGGGATTTAACTCCATTTGTGAAGTGAAACACAGCAGAATTCTCATCCATTGATCACACTCTGCTTTAGAGCAAGAAGCAAGCTCTAGCTTTCTAGAGTCTCTAAGACAGCATGAAAAGTGAGTGTGCTGAGAACCAAAGAACGGTGATTCTTACACAATCGGACCATATTTGTCCAATTCTGCTTCTCAAACTGACACAAAGCAATGGTCGTCTAACATCAGATTCCTGTCAGTTAAGATGAGAAACGTGTGAGCTTCCTGAACGATGTAGTTCGTTTGAGCTGAAAAGTGACTGCCCTTACCTGAAACGAAGTCTTGCTTGTAGGAAGACTCAGAGCCTGGGATTTAACTCCATTTCTGAAGTGAAACTCACAGCAGAGTTCTCATCCTTGATCACACTCTGCTTTAGAGCAAGAAGCATGCTCTTGCTTTCTAGAGTCTCTAAGACAGCCTGAAACGTTAGTGTTCTGAGAACAAAAGAACGCTGTTTCCTACAAATACGGACCATATCTAGTCCAACTCTGCTTCTGAAACTGATACAAAGCAATGGTCCTCTAACATCCGATGCTTGTCAGTTAAGATGAGAAACGTGTGAGCTTTGTGAACAATGTAGTTCGTTTGAACTGAAAAGTGACTGCCCTTACCTGAAATGAAGTCTTGCTGGTAGCAAGACTCAGATCCGGGGATTTAACTCCATTTGTGAAGTGAAACACAGCAGAATTCTCATCCATTGATCACACTCTGCTTTAGAGCAAGAAGCAAGCTCTACCTTTCTAGAGTCTCTAGGTCAGCATGAAACGTGAGTGTGCTGAGAACCAAAGAACGGTGATTCTTACACAGTCGGACCATATTAGTCCAATTCTGCGTCTCAAACTGATACAAAGCAATGGTCGTCTAACATCAGATTCCTGTCAGTTAAGATGAGAAACGTGTGAGCTTCCTGAACGATGTAGGTTGCTTGAGCTGAAAAGTGACTGCCCTTACCTGAAACGAAGTCTTGCTTGTAGGAAGACACAGAGCCTGGGATTTAACTCCATTTCTGAATGGAAAGACACAACACAGTTCTCATCCATTGATCACACTCTGCTTTAGAGCATAAGCACGCTAGCTTTCTAAAATCTCTAAAACAGCAGGAAACGTGAGTGTACTGAGAACAAATCAACGGTGTTTCCTACACATACGGATCATATCTAGTCCAACTCTGCTTCTGAAACTGATACAAAACACTGGTTGTCTAACATCCGATGCTTGTCAGTTAAGATGAGTAACGTGTGAGCTTCCTGAATGATGTAGTTTGTTTGAGTTGAAAATTGACTGCCCTTACCTGAAAAGATGTCTTGCTTGTCGGAAGACTCAGAGCCTGGGATTTAACTCCAATTCTGAGGTGAAACACACAGCAGAGTTCTCATCCATTGTTCACACTCTGCTTTAGAGCAAGAAACACGCTCTTGCTTTCCAGAGTCTCTAATACAGCAGGAAACCAGAGTGTGCTCAGAACAAAAGAACGGTGTTTCCTATACATACGGACCATATCTAGTCCAACTCTGCTTCTGAAACTGATACAAAGCAATGGTCCTCTAACATCCGATGCTTGTCCGTTAAGATGAGAAACGTGTGAGCTTCCTGAACGATGTAGTTCGTTTGAGCTGAGAAGTGAGTGCCCTTACCTGAAATGAAGTCTTGCTTGTAGGAAGACACAGATCCTGGGATTTAACTCCATTTCTGTAGGGAAACACACAACACAGTTCTCATCCATGGATCACACTCTGCTTTAGACCAAGAAGCACGCTCTTGCTTTCTAGAGTCTCTAATACAGCAGGAAACATGAGTGTGCTCATAAGAAACGAGCCCTGTTTCCTATACATAGGGACAATATCTAGTTCAACACAGCTTGAACTTGATACAAAGCAAAGGTCCTCTAACATCCAATGCTTCTCAGTTAAGATGAGTAATGTGTGAGCTTCGTGAACGATATAGATCCTTTGAGCTGTAAAGTAAATGCCCTTACCTGAAATGAAGTCTTGCTTGTAGGAAGACTCAGAGCCAGGGATTTCCCTCCATTTCTGACATGAAACACACAGCAGAGTTCTCATCAATTGCCCACATTCTGCTTTAGAGCAAGAAGCACGCTTTACTTTCTAGAGTCTCTTAGACAGCAGGAAACTTGAGTGTGCTGAGAACAAATGAACGGTGTTTCCTACACATACGGATCATATCTAGTCCAACTCTGCTTCTGAAACTGATAAAAAGCACCGGTCCTCTAACATCCAATGCTTGTCAGTTAAGATGAGGAACGTGTGAGCTTCGTGAGCGATGTAGTTTGTTTGAGCTGAAAAGTTACTGCCCTTACCTGAAACGAATCTTGCTTGTAGGAAGACTCAGAGCCAGGGATTTAACTCCATTTCTGAAGTGAAACACACAGCAGAATTCTCATCCATTCTTCACACTCTGCTTTATAGCAAGAAGCACGATCTTGCTATCTAGAGTCTCTAATACAGCAGGAAACATGAGTGTTCTCAGAACAAAAGAATGGTGTTTCCTACACATACGGACCATATCTAGTTCAACTCTGCTTCTGAAACTGAAACAAACCACAGGTCCTCTAACATCCAATGCTTGTCAGTTAAGGTGAGAATCGTGTGAGCTTCGGGAACGATGCAGTTTGTTTGAGCTGAAAAGTGACTGCCCTTACCTGAAACGAAGTCTTGCTTGTAGGAAGACTCAGAGCCTGGGATTTAACTCCATTTCTGAAGTGAAACTCACAGCACAGTTCTCATCCTTGATCACACTCTGCTTTAGAGCAAGAAGCCAGCTCTAGCTTTCTAGAGTCTCTAAGACAGCCTGAAACGTTAGTGTTCTGAGAACAAAAGAACGCTGTTTCCTACAAATACGGACCATATCTAGTCCAACTCTGCTTCTGAAACTGATACAAAGCAATGGTCCTCTAACATCCGATGCTTGTCAGTTAAGATGAGAAACGTGTGAGCTTTGTGAACAATGTAGTTCGTTTGAACTGAAAAGTGACTGCCCTTACCTGAAACGAAGTCTTGCTTGTAGCAAGACTCAGATCCGGGGATTTAACTCCATTTGTGAAGTGAAACACAGCAGAATTCTCATCCATTGATCACACTCTGCTTTAGAGCAAGTGGCAAGCTGTACCTTTCTAGAGTCTCTAGGTCAGCATGAAACGTGAGTGTGCTGAGAACCAAAGAACGGTGATTCTTACACAGTCGGACCATATTAGTCCAATTCTGCGTCTCAAACTGATACAAAGCAATGGTCGTCTAACATCAGATTCCTGTCAGTTAAGATGAGAAACGTGTGAGCTTCCTGAACGATGTAGGTTGCTTGAGCTGAAAAGTGACTGCCCTTACCTGAAACGAAGTCTTGCTTGTAGGAAGACACAGAGCCTGGGATTTAACTCCATTTCTGAATGGAAAGACACAACACAGTTCTCATCCATTGATCACACTCTGCTTTAGAGCATAAGCACGCTAGCTTTCTAAAATCTCTAAAACAGCAGGAAACGTGAGTGTACTGAGAACAAATCAACGGTGTTTCCTACACATACGGATCATATCTAGTCCAACTCTGCTTCTGAAACTGATACAAAACACTGGTTGTCTAACATCCGATGCTTGTCAGTTAAGATGAGTAACGTGTAAGCTTCCTGAATGATGTAGTTTGTTTGAGTTGAAAATTGACTGCCCTTACCTGAAAAGATGTCTTGCTTGTCGGAAGACTCAGAGCCTGGGATTTAACTCCAATTCTGAGGTGAAACACACAGCAGAGTTCTCATCCATTGTTCACACTCTGCTTTAGAGCAAGAAACACGCTCTTGCTTTCCAGAGTCTCTAATACAGCAGGAAACCAGAGTGTGCTCAGAACAAAAGAACGGTGTTTCCTATACATACGGACCATATCTAGTCCAACTCTGCTTCTGAAACTGATACAAAGCAATGGTCCTCTAACATCCGATGCTTGTCCGTTAAGATGAGAAACGTGTGAGCTTCCTGAACGATGTAGTTCGTTTGAGCTGAGAAGTGAGTGCCCTTACCTGAAATGAAGTCTTGCTTGTAGGAAGACACAGATCCTGGGATTTAACTCCATTTCTGTAGGGAAACACACAACACAGTTCTCATCCATGGATCACACTCTGCTTTAGACCAAGAAGCACGCTCTTGCTTTCTAGAGTCTCTAATACAGCAGGAAACATGAGTGTGCTCATAAGAAACGAGCCCTGTTTCCTATACATAGGGACAATATCTAGTTCAACACAGCTTGAACTTGATACAAAGCAAAGGTCCTCTAACATCCAATGCTTCTCAGTTATGATGAGAAATGTGTGAGCTTCGTGAACGATATAGATCCTTTGAGCTGTAAAGAAAATGCCCTTACCTGAAATGAAGTCTTGCTTGTAGGAAGACTCAGAGCCAGGGATTTAACTCCATTTCTGAAGTGAAACACACAGCAGAGTTCTCATCAATTGCCCACACTCTGCTTTAGAGCAAGAAGCACGCTTTACCTTTCTAGAGTCTCTTAGACAGCAGGAAACTTGAGTGTGCTGAGAACAAATGAACGGTGTTTCCTACACATACGGACCTATCTAGTCCAACTCTGCTTCTGAAACTGATACAAAGCAATGGTCCTCTAACATCCAATGATTGTCAGTTAAGATGAGAAACGTGTGAGCTTCGTGAACGATGTAGCTTGTTTGATCTGAAAAGTGACTGCCCTTACCTGAAATGAAGTCTTGCTTGTAGGAAGACACAGATCCTGGGATTTAACTCCATTTCTGTAGGGAAACACACAACACAGTTCTCATCCATGGATCACACTCTGCTTTAGAGCAAGAAGCACGCTCTTGCTTTCTAGAGTCTCTAATACAGCTGGAAACGTGAGTGTGCTCATAAGAAAAGAACCGTGTTTCCTATACATAGGGACAATATCTAGTTCAACACTGCTTGAAATTGATACAAAGCAAAGGTCCTCTAACATCCAATGCTTCTCAGTTAAGATGAGTAATGTGTGAGCTTCGTGAACGATATAGATCCTTTGAGCTGTAAATTAAATGCCCTTACCTGAAATGAAGTCTTGCTTGTAGGAAGACTCAGAGCCAGGGATTTCCCTCCATTTCTGACGTGAAACACACAGCAGAGTTCTCATCAATTGCCCACATTCTGCTTTAGAGCAAGAAGCACGCTTTACTTTCTAGAGTCTCTTAGACAGCAGGAAACTTGAGTGTGCTGAGAACAAATGAACGGTGTTTCCTACACATACGGATCATATCTAGTCCAACTCTGCTTCTGAAACTGATAAAAAGCACCGGTCCTCTAACATCCAATGCTTGTCAGTTAAGATGAGGAACGTGTGAGCTTCGTGAGCGATGTAGTTTGTTTGAGCTGAAAAGTTACTGCCCTTACCTGAAACGAATCTTGCTTGTAGGAAGACTCAGAGCCAGGGATTTAACTCCATTTCTGAAGTGAAACACACAGCAGAATTCTCATCCATTCTTCACACTCTGCTTTATAGCAAGAAGCACGATCTTGCTATCTAGAGTCTCTAATACAGCAGGAAACATGAGTGTTCTCAGAACAAAAGAATGGTGTTTCCTACACATTCGGACCATATCTAGTTCAACTCTGCTTCTGAAACTGAAACAAACCACAGGTCCTCTAACATCCAATGCTTGTCAGTTAAGGTGAGAATCGTGTGAGCTTCGGGAACGATGCAGTTTGTTTGAGCTGAAAAGTGACTGCCCTTACCTGAAACGAAGTCTTGCTTGTAGGAAGACTCAGAGCCTGGGATTTAACTCCATTTCTGAAGTGAAACTCACAGCAGAGTTCTCATCCTTGATCACACTCTGCTTTAGAACATGAAGCCAGCTCTAGCTTTCTAGAGTCTCTAAGACAGCCTGAAACGTTAGTGTTCTGAGAACAAAATAACGCTGTTTCCTACAAATACGGACCATATCTAGTCCAACTCTGCTTCTGAAACTGATACAAAGCAATGGTCCTCTAACATCCGATGCTTGTCAGTTAAGATGAGAAACGTGTGAGCTTTGTGAACAATGTAGTTCGTTTGAACTGAAAAGTGACTGCCCTTACCTGAAACGAAGTCTTGCTTGTAGCAAGACTCAGATCCGGGGATTTAACTCCATTTGTGAAGTGAAACACAGCAGAATTCTCATCCATTGATCACACTCTGCTTTAGAGCAAGAAGCAAGCTCTACCTTTCTAGAGTCTCTAGGTCAGCATGAAACGTGAGTGTGCTGAGAACCAAAGAACGGTGATTCTTACACAGTCGGACCATATTAGTCCAATTCTGCGTCTCAAACTGATACAAAGCAATGGTCGTCTAACATCAGATTCCTGTCAGTTAAGATGAGAAACGTGTGAGTTTCCTGAACGATGTAGGTTGCTTGAGCTGAAAAGTGACTGCCCTTACCTGAAACGAAGTCTTGCTTGTAGGAAGACTCAGAGCCAGGGATTTAACTCCATTTCTGAAGTGAAACACACAGCAGAATTCTCATCCATTGTTCACACTCTGCTTTACTGCAAGAAGCACGCTCTTGCTTTCTAGAGTCTCTAAGACAGCACGAAACTTGAGTGTGATGAGACCAAAAGAACTGTGTTTCCTACACATACGGACCATATCTAGTCTAACCCTGCTTCTGAAACTGATACAAAGCACTGGTCCTCTAACATCCAATGCTTGTCAGTTAAGATGAGGAACGTGTGAGCTTCGTGAACGATATAGTTCGTTTGAGTTGAAAAGTGACTGCCCTTACCTGAAACGAAGTCTTGCTTGTAGCAAGACTCAGATCCGGGGATTTAACTCCATTTGTGAAGTGAAACACAGCAGAATTCTCATCCATTGATCACACTCTGCTTTAGAGCAAGAAGCAAGCTCTAGCTTTCTAGAGTCTCTAAGACAGCATGAAACGTGAGTGTGCTGAGAACCAAAGAACGGTGATTCTTACACAATCGGACCATATTTGTCCAATTCTGCTTCTCAAACTGACACAAAGCAATGGTCGTCTAACATCAGATTCCTGTCAGTTAAGATGAGAAACGTGTGAGCTTCCTGAACGATGTAGTTCGTTTGAGCTGAAAAGTGACTGCCCTTACCTGAAACGAAGTCTTGCGTGTAGGAAGACACAGAGCCTGGGATTTAACTCCATTTCTGAAGGGAAACACACAACACAGTTCTCATCCATGGATCACAGTCTGCTGTAGAGCAAGAAGCACGCTCTTGCTTTCTAAAGTCTCTAATACAGCAGGAAACCAGAGTGTGCTCAGAACAAAAGAACGGTGTTTCTTACACATACGGACCATATCAAGTCCAACTCTGCTTCTGAAACTGATACAAAGCACTGGTCGTCTAACATCCGATGCTTGTCAGTTAAGTTGAGAAACGTGTGAGCTTCCTGAACGATGTAGATCGTTTGAGCTGAAAAGTGAGTGCCCTTACCTGAAATGAAGTCTTGCTTGTAGGAAGACACAGTGCCTGGGATTTAACTCCCTTTCTGAAAGGAAACACACAGCAGAGTTCTCATCCATGGATCACACTCTGCTTTTGACAAAGAAGCACGCTCTTGCTATCTAGAGTCTCTAAGACAGCAGGAAACGTGAGTGTGCTCATAAGAAAAGAGCCGTGTTTCCTATACATATGGACAATATCTAGTTCAACACTGGTTGAAATTGATACAAAGCAAAGGTCCTCTAACATCCAATGCTTCTCAATGAAGATGAGAAATGTGTGAGCTTCATGAATGATATAGATCCTTTGAGCTGTAAAGTAAATACCCTTACCTGAAATGAAGTCTTGATTGTAGGAAGACTCAGAGCCAGGGATTTAACTCCATTTCTGAAGTGAAACAAACAGCCGACTTCTCATCAATTGCCCACACTCTGCTTTAGAGCAAGAAGCACTCTTTACCTTTCTAGAGTCTCTTAGACAGCAGGAAACTTGAGTGTGCTGAGAACAAATGAACGGTGTTTCCTACACATACGGATCATATCTAGTCCAACTCTGCTTCTGAAACTGATACAAAGCACTGGTTGTCTAACATCGATGCTTGTCAGTTAAGATGAGTAACGTGTGAGCTTCCTGAACGATATAGGTCGTTTGAGCTGAAAAGTGACTGCCCTTACCTGAAACGAAGTCTTGCTTGTAGGAAGACTCAAAGACTGGGATTTAACTCCATTTCTGAAGTGAAACACAACAGAGTTCTCATCCTTGATCACACTCTGCTATAGAGCAAGAAGCACGCTCTGGCTTTCTAGTGTCTCTAAGACAGCATGAAACTTGAGTGTGCTGAGAACAAATGAACGGTGTTTTCTAAAAATACGGATCATATCTAGTCCAACTCTGCATCTGAAACTGATGCAAAGCACTGGTGCTCTACCATCTGATGCTTGTCAGTTAAGATGTGAATCGTGTGAGCTTCGTGAACGATGTAGTTTGTTTGAGTTGAAAATTGACTGCCCTTACCTGAAACGAAGTCTTGCTTGTAGTAAGACTCAGAGCCAAAGATTTAACTCCATTTCTGAAGTGAAACACACAGCAGAGTTCTCATCCATTGTTCACACTCTGCTTTAGAGCAAGAAACACGCTCTTGCTTTCCAGAGTCTCTAATACAGCAGGAAACCAGAGTGTGCTCAGAACAAAAGAACGGTGTTTCCTACACATACGGATCATATCTAGTCCAACTCTGCTTCTGAAACTGATACAAAGCACTGGTCCTCTAACATCCAATGCTTGTCAGTTAATATGAGGAACGTGTGAGCTTCGGGAACGATGCAGTTTGTTTGAGCTGAAAAGTGACTGCCCTTACCTGAAACGAAGTCTTGCTTGTTGGAAGACTCAGAGCCTGGGATTTAACTCCATTTCTGAAGTGAAACTCACAGCAGAGTTCTCATCCTTGATCACACTCTGCTTTAGAGCAAGAAGCCTGCTCTAGCTTTCTAGAGTCTCTAAGACAGCCTGAAACGTTAGTGTGCTGAGAACAAAAGAACGGTGTTTCCTACAAATACGGACCATATCTAGTCCAACTCTGCTTCTGAAACTGATACAAAGCAATGGTCCTCTAACATCCGATGCTTGTCAGTTAAAATGAGAAACGAGTGAGCTTCAAGAACGATGTAGTTCGTTTGAGCTGAAAAGTGACTGCCCTTACCTGAAATGAAGTCTTGCTTGTAGGAATACACAGATCCTGGGATTTAACTCCATTTCTGTAGGGAAACACACAAAACAGTTCTCATCCATGGATCACACTCTGCTTTAGAGCAAGAAGCATGCTCTTGCTTTCTAGAGTCTCTAATACAGCAGGAAAAGTGAGTGTGCTCATAAGAAAAGAGCCGTGTTTCCTATACATAGGGACAATATCTAGTTCAACACTGCTTGAAATTGATACAAAGCAAAGGTCCTCTAACATCCAATGCTTCTCAGTTAAGATGAGAAATGTGTGAGCTTCGTGAACGATATAGATCCTTTGAGCTGTAAAGTAAATGCCCTTACCTGAAATGAAGTCTTGCTTGTAGGAAGCCTCAGAGCCAGGGATTTAACTCCATTTCTGAAGTGAAACACACAGCTGAGTTCTCATCAATTGCCCACACTCTGCTTTAGAGCAAGAAGCACGCTTTACCTTTTTAGAGTCTCTAGTACAGCAGGAAACTTGAGTGTGCTGAGAACAAATGAACGGTGTTTCCTACACAAACGGATCATATCTAGTCCAACTCTGCTTCTGAAACTGATAAAAAGCACCAGCCCTCTAACATCCAATGCTTGTCATTTAAGATGAGGAACGTGTGAGCTTCGTGAACAATGTAGTTCGTTTGAGCTGAAAAGTGACTGCCCTTACCTGAAACGAAGTCTTGCTTGTAGCAAGACTCAGATCCGGGGATTTAACTCCATTTGTGAAGTGAAACACAGCAGAATTCTCATCCATTGATCACACTCTGCTTTAGAGCAAGAAGCAAGCTCTAGCTTTCTAGAGTCTCTAAGACAGCATGAAACGTGAGTGTGCTGAGAACCAAAGAACGGTTATTCTTACACAATCGGACCATATTTGTCCAATTCTGCTTCTCAAACTGACACAAAGCAATGGTCGTCTAACATCAGATTCCTGTCAGTTAAGATGAGAAACGTGTGAGCTTCCTGAACGATGTAGGTCGCTTGAGCTGAAAAGTGACTGCCCTTACCTGAAACGAAGTCTTGCTTGTAGGAAGACTCAGAGCCAGGGATTTAACTCCATTTCTGAAGTGAAACACACAGCAGAATTCTCATCCATTGTTCACACTCTGCTTTACAGCAAGAAGCACGTTCTTGCTTTCTAGAGTCTCTAAGACAGCACGAAACTTGAGTGTGATGAGACCAAAAGAACTGTGTTTCCTACACATACGGACCATATCTAGTCTAACCCTGCTTCTGAAACTGATACAAAGCACTGGTCCTCTAACATCCAATGCTTGTCAGTTAAGATGAGGAACGTGTGAGCTTCGTGAACGATATAGTTCGTTTGAGTTGAAAAGTGACTGCCCTTACCTGAAACGAAGTCTTGCTTGTAGCAAGACTCAGATCCGGGGATTTAACTCCATTTGTGAAGTGAAACACAGCAGAATTCTCATCCATTGATCACACTCTGCTTTAGAGCAAGAAGCAAGCTCTAGCTTTCTAGAGTCTCTAAGACAGCATGAAACGTGAGTGTGCTGAGAACCAAAGAACGGTGATTCTTACACAATTGGACCATATTTGTCCAATTCTGCTTCTCAAACTGACACAAAGCAATGGTCGTCTAACATCAGATTCCTGTCAGTTAAGATGAGAAACGTGTGAGCTTCCTGAACGATGTAGGTCGCTTGAGATGAAAAGTGACTGCCCTTACCTGAAACGAAGTCTTGCTTGTAGGAAGACTCAGAGCCAGGGATTTAACTCCATTTCTGAAGTGAAACACACAGCCGAATTCTCATCCATTGTTCACACTCTGCTTTACAGCAAGAAGCATGCTCTTGCTTTCTAGAGTCTCTAAGACAGCACGAAACTTGAGTGTGATGAGACCAAAAGAACTGTGTTTCCTACACATACGGACCATATCTAGTCTAACCCTGCTTCTGAAACTGATACAAAGCACTGGTCCTCTAACATCCAATGCTTGTCAGTTAAGATGAGGAACGTGTGAGCTTCGTGAACGATATAGTTCGTTTGAGTAGAAAAGTGACTGCCCTTACCTTAAACGAAGTCTTGCTTGTAGTAAGACTCAGAGCCAGGGATTTAACTCCATTTCTGAAGTGAAAAACACAGCAGAGTTCTCATCCATTGTTCACACTCTGCTTTAGAGCAAGAAACACGCTCTTGCTTTCCAGAGTCTCTAATACAGCAGGAAACCAGAGTGTGCTCAGAACTAAAGAACGGTGTTTCCTATACATACGGACCATATCTAGTCCAACTCTGCTTCTGAAACTGATACAAAGCAATGGTCCTCTAACATCCGATGCTTGTCCGTTAAGATGAGAAACGTGTGAGCTTCCTGAACGATGTAGTTCGTTTGAGCTGAGAAGTGAGTGCCCTTACCTGAAATGAAGTCTTGCTTGTAGGAAGACACAGATCCTGGGATTTAACTCCATTTCTGTAGGGAAACACACAACACAGTTCTCATCCATGGATCACACTCTGCTTTAGACCAAGAAGCACGCTCTTGCTTTCTAGAGTCTCTAATACAGCAGGAAACGTGAGTGTGCTCATAAGAAACGAGCCCTGTTTCCTATACATAGGGACAATATCTAGTTCAACACTGCTTGAACTTGATACAAAGCAAAGGTCCTCTAACATCCAATGCTTCTCAGTTATGATGAGAAATGTGTGAGCTTCGTGAACGATATAGATCCTTTGAGCTGTAAAGAAAATGCCCTTACCTGAAATGAAGTCTTGCTTGTAGGAAGACTCAGAGCCAGGGATTTAACTCCATTTCGGAAGTGAAACACACAGCAGAGTTCTCATCAATTGCCCACACTCTGCTTTAGAGCAAGAAGCACGCTTTACCTTTCTAGAGTCTCTTAGACAGCAGGAAACTTGAGTGTGCTGAGAACAAATGAACGGTGTTTCCTACACATACGGACCTATCTAGTCCAACTCTGCTTCTGAAACTGATACAAAGCAATGGTCCTCTAACATCCGATGCTTGTCAGTTAAGATGAGAAACGTGTGAGCTTTGTGAACAATGTAGTTCGTTTGAACTGAAAAGTGACTGCCCTTACCTGAAACGAAGTCTTGCTTGTAGCAAGACTCAGATCCGGGGATTTAACTCGATTTGTGAAGTGAAACACAGCAGAATTCTCATCCATTGATCACACTCTGCTTTAGAGCAAGAAGCAAGCTCTACCTTTCTAGAGTCTCTAGGTCAGCATGAAACGTGAGTGTGCTGAGAACCAAAGAACGGTGATTCTTACACAGTCGGACCATATTAGTCCAATTCTGCTTCTCAAACTGATACAAAGCAATGGTCGTCTAACATCAGATTCCTGTCAGTTAAGATGAGAAACGTGTGAGCTTCCTGAACGATGTAGGTTGCTTGAGCTGAAAAGTGACTGCCCTTACCTGAAACGAAGTCTTGCTTGTAGGAAGACACAGAGCCTGGGATTTAACTCCATTTCTGAATGGAAAGACACAACACAGTTCTCATCCATTGATCACACTCTGCTTTAGAGCATAAGCACGCTAGCTTTCTAAAATCTCTAAAACAGCAGGAAACGTGAGTGTACTGAGAACAAATCAACGGTGTTTCCTACACATACGGATCATATCTAGTCCAACTCTGCTTCTGAAACTGATACAAAACACTGGTTGTCTAACATCCGATGCTTGTCAGTTAAGATGAGTAACGTGTGAGCTTCCTGAATGATGTAGTTTGTTTGAGTTGAAAATTGACTGCCCTTACCTGAAAAGATGTCTTGCTTGTCGGAAGACTCAGAGCCTGGGATTTAACTCCAATTCTGAGGTGAAACACACAGCAGAGTTCTCATCCATTGTTCACACTCTGCTTTACAGCAAGAAGCACGCTCTTGCTTTCTAGAGTCTCTAATACAGCAGGAAACGTGAGTGTGCTCATAAGAAACGAGCCCTGTTTCCTATACATAGGGACAATATCTAGTTCAACACTGCTTGAAATTGATACAAAGCAAAGGTCCTCTAACATCCAATGCTTCTCAGTTATGATGAGAAATGTGTGAGCTTCATGAAAGATATAGATCCTTTGAGCTGTAAAGTAAATGCCCTTACCTGAAATGAAGTCTTGCTTGTAGGACGACTCAGAGCCAGGGATTTAACTCCATTTCTGAAGTGAAACACACAGCAGAGTTCTCATCAATTGCCCACACTCTGCTTTAGAGCAAGAAGCACGCTTTACCTTTCTAGAGTCTCTAGTACAGCAGGAAACTTGAGTGTGCTGAGAACAAATGAACGGTGTTTCCTACACATACGGATCATATCTAGTCCAACTCTGCTTCTGAAACTGATACAAAGCACTGGTCCTCTAACATCCTATGCTTGTCAGTTAAGATGAGGAACGTGTGAGCTTTGTGAACAATGTAGTTCGTTTGAGCTGAAACGTGACTGCCCTTACCTGAAACGAAGTCTTGCTTGTAGCAAGACTCAGATCCGGGGATTTAACTCCATTTGTGAAGTGAAACACAGCAGAATTCTCATCCATTGATCACACTCTGCTTTAGAGCAAGAAGCAAGCTCTAGCTTTCTAGAGTCTCTGATACAGCAGGAAACCTGAGTGTGCTCAGAAGAAAAGAACCGTGTTTCCTATACATACGGACTATATCTAGTTCAACACTGCTTGAAATTGATACAAAGCAAAGGTCCTCTAAAACCCAATGCTTCTCAGATATGATGAGAAACGTGTGAGCTTCCTGAACTATGTAGTTCTTTTGAGCTGTAAAGTACTGCCCTTACCTGAAACGAAGTCTTGCTTGTAGGAAGACTCAGAGCCAGGGATTTAACTCCATTTCTGAAGTGAAACACACAACAGAGTTCTCATCCATTGATCACACTCTGCTTTAGAGCAAGAAGCACGCTAGCTTTCTAAAATCTCTAAGACAGCAGGAAACGTGAGTGTACTGAGAACAAATTAACGGTGTTTCCTACACATACAGATCATATCTAGTCCAACTCTCCTTCTGAAACTGATACAAAGCACTGGTTGTCTAACATCCGATGCTTGTCAGTTAAGATGAGTAACGTGTGAGCTTCCTGAACGATGTAGTTTGTTTGAGTTGAAAATTGACTGCCCTTACCTGAAAAGATGTCTTGCTTGTAGGAAGACTCAGAGCCTGGGATTTAACTCCATTTCTGAGTTGAAACACACAGCAGAGTTCTCATCCATTGTTCACACTCTGCTTTACAGCAAGAAGAACGCTCTTGCTTTCTAGAGTCTCTAAGACAGCACGAAACTTGAGTGTGCTGAGACCAAAAGAACTGTGTTTCCTACACATACGGACCATATCTAGTCTAACCCTGCGTCTGAAACTGATACAAAGCACCGGTCGTCTAACATCCAATGCTTGTCAGTTAAGATGAGGAACGTGTGAGCTTCGTGAGCGACGTAGTTTATTTGAGCTGAAAAGTGACTGCCCTTACCTGAAACGAAGTCTTGCTTGTAGGAAGACTCAGAGCCGGGTATTTAACTCCATTTCTGAAGTGAAACACACAGCAGAATTCTCATCCATTCTTCACACTCTGCTTTACAGCAAGAAGCACGCTCTTGCTATCTAGAGTCTCTAATACAGCAGGAAACATGAGTGTTCTCAGAAAAAAAGAATGGTGTTTCCTACACATGCGGACCATATCTAGTTCAACTCTGCTTCTGAAACTGAAACAAACCACAGGTCCTCTAACATCCAATGCTTCTCAGTGAAGATGAGAAACGTGTGAGCTTCGTGAACGATGTAGTTCGTTTGAGCTGAAAGTAATTGCCCTTACTTGAAATGAATTGTTGCTTGTAGGAAGACTCAGAGCCTGGTATTTAACTCCATTTCTGAAGGGAAACACACAACACAGTTTTCATCCATGGATCACAGTCTGCTGTAGAGCAAGAAGCACGCTCTTGCTTCTAGATTTTCTAATACAGCAGGAAACGTGAGTCTGCTGAGAACCAAAGAACGGTGTTTCTTATACATTCGGACCATATCTAGTCCAACTCTGCTTCTGAAACTGATACAAAGCACTGGTCCTCTACCATCCGATTCTTGTCAGTTAAGATGAGAAACGTGTGAGCTTCCTGAACGATGTAGTTCGTTTGAGCTATAAAGTGACTGCCCTTACCTGATAGAAGTCTTGCGTGTAGGAAGACACAGAGCCTGGGATTTAACTCCATTTCTGAAGGGAAACACACAACACAGTTCTCATCCATGGATCACAGTCTGCTGTAGAGCAAGAAGCACGCTCTTGCTTTCTAAAGTCTCTAATACAGCAGGAAACATGAGTGTCCTGAGAACAAAAGAACGGTGTTTCTTACACATACGGACCATATCAAGTCCAACTCTGCTTCTGAAACTGATACAAAGCACTGGTCGTCTAACATCTGATGCTTGTCAGTTAAGATGAGAAATGTGTGAGCTTCCTGAACGATGTAGTTCGTTTGAGCTGAAAAGTGACTGCCCTTACCTGAAATGAAGTCTTGCTTGTAGGAAGACACAGAGCCTGGGATTTAACTCCCTTTCTGAAAGGAAACACACAGCAGAGTTCTCATCCATTTATCAAACTCTGCTTTAGAGCAAGAAGCACGCTCTAGCTTCCTAGAGTCTCTAAGACAGCAGGAAACTTGAGTGTGCTGAGAACAAATGAACTGTGTTCCTACACATAGGGATCATATCTAGTCCAACTCTGCATCTGAAACTGATGCAAAGCACTGGTCCTCTATCATCCAGTGCATGTCAGTTAAGATGAGAAACGTGTGAGCTTCGTGAACGATGTTGTTTGTTTGAGCTGAAAAGTGTCTGCTCTTACCTGAACAGAAGTCTTGCATGTAAGAAGACACAGAGCCTGGGATTTAACTCCATTTTTGAAGGGAAACACACAACACAATTCTCATCCATGGATCACAATCTGCTTTAGAGCAAGAAACAAGCTCATGCTTTCTAGAGTCTCTAATACAGCAGGAAACGTGAGTGTGCTGAGAACAAAAGAACGTTGTTTCTTACACATACGGACCATATCTAGTCCAACTCTGCTTCTGAAACTGATACAAAGCAATGGTCGTCTAACATCCGATGCTTGTCAGTTAAGATGAGTAACGTGTGAGCTTCTGAACGATGTGGTTCTTTTCAGCTGAAAAGTGACTGCCCTTACCTGAAATGAAGTCTTGCTTGTAGGAAGACACAGAGCCTGGGATTTAACTCCATTTCTGAAGGGAAACACACAACACAGTTCTCATCCATGAATCACACTCTGCTTTAGAGCAAGAAGCACGCTCTTGCTTTCTAGTGTCTCTAATACAGCAGGAAACGTGAGTGTGCTCATAAGAAAATATCCGGGTTTCATATATATAGGGACAATATCTACTTCAACACTGCTTGAAATTGATACAAAGCAAAGGTCCTCTAACATCCAATGCTTCTCAGTTAAGATGAGAAATATGTGAGCTTCGTGAACGATATTGATCCTTTGAGCTGTAAAGTAAATGCCCTTACCTGAAATGAAGTCTTCCTTGTAGGAAGACTCAGAGCCAGGGATTTAACTCCATTTCTGAAGTGAAACATACAGCAGAGTTCTCATCAATTGCCCACACTCTGCTTTAGAGCAAGAAGCACGCTTTACCTTTCTAGAGTCTCTTAGACAGCAGGAAATTTGAGTGTGCTGAGAACAAATGAAAGGTGTTTCCTACATATACGGATCGTATGTAGTCCAACTCTGCTTCTGAAACTGATAAAAAGAACCGGTCCTCTAACATCCAATGCTTGTCACTTAAGATGAGAAACGTGTGAGCTTCAAGAACGATGTATTTCGTTTGAGCTGAAAAGTAACTGCCCTTACCTGAAACGAAGTCTTCCTTGTAGGAAGACTCAAAGACTGGGATTTAACTCCATTTCTGATGTGAAACACACAAGAGAGTTCTCATCCTTGATCACACTCTGCTATAGAGCAAGAAGCACGCTCTAGCTTTCTAGTGTCTCTAAGACAGCAGGAAACGTGAGTGTGCTGAGAACAAATGAACGGTGTTTCCTAAAAATACGGATCATATCTATTCCAACTCTGCATCTGAAACTGATGCAAAGCACTGGTCCTCTACCATCCAATGCTTGTCAGTTAAGATGAGGAACGTGTGAGCTTCGTGAACGATATAGTTCGTTTGAGTTGAAAAGTGACTGCCCTTACCTGAAACGAAGTCTTGCTTGTAGGAAGACTCAAAGACTGGGATTTAACTCCATTTCTGAAGTGAAACACACAGCAGAGTTCTCATCCATTGTTCACACTCTGCTTTAGAGCAAGAAACATGCTCTTGCTTTCCAGACACTCTAATACAGCAGGAAACCAGAGTGTCCTCAGAACAAAAAACGGTGTTTCCTACACATACGGATCATATCTAGTCCAACTCTGCTTCTGAAACTGATACAAAGCACTGGTCATGCAACATCCAATGCTTGTCAGTTAAGATGAGGAACGTGTGAGATTCGGTAACGATGTAGTTTGTTTGAGCTGAAAAGTGACTGCCCTTACCTGAAACGAAGTCTTGCTTGTAGGAAGAATCAGAGCCTGGGATTTAACTCCATTTCTGAAGTGAAACTCACAGCAGAGTTCTCATCCATTGATCACACTCTGCTTTAGAGCAAGAAGCACGCTCTTGCTTTCTAGACTCTCTAATACAGCAGGAAACGTGAGTGTGCTCAGAAGAAAAGAACCGTGTTTCCTATACAAACGGAACATATCTAGTTCAACTCTGCTTGAAATTGATACAAAGCAAAGGTCCTCTAACATCCAATGCTTCTCAGTTAAGATGAGAAACGTGTGAGCATCGTGAATGATATAGTTCGTTTGAGCTGAAAAGTGACTGCCCTTACCTGAAACGAAGTCCTGCTTGTAGGAAGACTCAGAGCCAGGGATTTAACTCCATTTCTGAAGTGATACACACAAGAGAGTTCTCATCCATTGATCACACACTGCTTTAGAGCAAGAAGCACGCTCTAGCTTTCTAGAGTATCTAAGACAGCAGGAAACATATGTGTGATGAGAAAAAAAGAACGGTGTTTCCTACAAATACGGATCATATCTAGTCCAACTCTGCTTATGAAAGTGATACAAATCACTGGTCCTCTAACATCCAATGCTTGTCAGTTAAGAGGAGAAACGTGTGAGCTTTGTGAACGACGTAGTTTGTTTGAGCTGAAAAGTGACAGCCCTTAACTGAAACGAAGTCTTGCTTGTAGGAAGACTCAGAGCCGGGGCTTTAACGCCATTTCTGTAGGGAAACACAAAACACAGTTCTCACCCATGGACCACACTCTGCTTTAGAGCAAGAAGCACGCTCTTGCTTTCTAGAGTCTCTAATACAGCAGGAAATGTGAGTGTGCTCAGATGAAAAGAACCGTGTTTCCTATACATACAGACCATATCTAGTTCAACTCTTCTTGAAATTGATACAAAGCAAAGGTCCTCTCACATCCAATGCTTCTCAGTTAAGATGACAAACGTGTGAGCTTCAATAACGATATAGTTCGTTTGAGCTGTAAAGAAAATGCCCTTAACTGAAACGAAGTCTTGCTTGTAGGAAGACTCAGAGCCAGGGATTTAACTCCATTTCTGAAGTGAAACACACAACAGAGTTCTCATCTATTCATCACACTCTGCTTTAGAGCAAGAAGCACGCTCTAGCTTTCTAGAATCTGTAATACAGCAGGAAACCTGAGTGTGCTGAGAACAAAAGTACGGGGTTTCTTACACATAGGGACCATATCTAGTCCAACGCTGCTTCTGAAACTGATACAAAGCAATGGTCTTCTAACATCCGATACTTGTCAGTTAAGATGAGAAACGTGTGAGCTTCGTGAACGATGTAGTTCGTTTGAGCTGTAAAGTGACTGCCCTTACCTGAAACGAAGTCTTCTTTGTAGGAAGACTCATAGCCAGGTATTTAACTCCATTTGTGAAATGAAACACACAGCAGAGTTCTCATCCATTGATCACACTCTGCTTTAGAGCAAGAAGCACACTCTAGCTTTCTAGAGTCTCTAAGACAGCAGGAAACTTGAGTGTGCTGACAACAAATGAACGGTGTTTCCTACACAAACGGATCATATCTAGTCCAACTCTGCTTCTGAAACTGATACAAAGCACTGGTCCTCTAACATCCGATGCTTGTCAGTTAAGATGAGAAACAAGTGAGCTTCCTGAATGATGTAGTTCGTTTGACCTGAAAAGTGACTGCCCTTTCCTGAAACGAAGTCTTGCTTGTAGGAAGACAGAGATCCTGTGATTTAACTCCATTTCTGAAGGGAAACACACAACACAGTTCTCATCCATGGATCACACTCTGCTTTAGAGCAAGATGCACGCTCTTGCTTTCTAGAGTCTCTAATACAGCAGGAAATGTGACTGTGCTCAGAACAAAAGAACCGTGTTTTCTATACAAACGGAAGATATCTGGTTCAACTCTGCTTGAAATTGATACAAAGCAAAGGTCCTCTAACATCCAATGCTTCTCAGTTAAGATGAGAAACGTGTGAGCTTCGTGAACGATATAGTTCGTTTGAGGTGTAAAGAAAATGCCCTTAACTGAAATGAAGTCTTGCTTGTAGGAAGTCTCAGTGCCAGGGATTTAACTCCATTTCTGAAGTGAAACACACAACAGAGTTCTCATCTATTCATCACCCTCTGCTTTAGAGCAAGAAGCACGCTCTTGCTTTCTAGAGTCTGTAATACAGCAGGAAACCTGAGTGTGCTGAGAACAAAAGTACGGGGTTTCTTACACATACGGACCATATCTAGTCCAACTCTGCTTCTGAAACTGATACAAAGCAATGGTCCTCTAACATCCGATGCTTGTCAGTTAAGATGAGAAACGTGTGAGCTTCATGAACGATGTAGTTCGTTTGAGCTGTAAAGTGACTGCCCTTACCTGAAACGAAGTCTTCTTTGTAGGAAGACTCATAGCCAGGTATTTAACTCCATTTCTGAAGTGAAACACACAGCAGAGTTCTCTTCCATTGTTCACACTATGCATTAGAGCAAGAAGCATGCTCTAGCTTTCTAGAGTCTCTAAGACAGCAGGAAACTTGAGTGTGCTGAGAACAAATGAACGCTATTTCCTACACATACGGACCTTATCTAGTCCAACTCTGCTTCTGAAAGTGATACAAATCACTGGTCCTCTCACATCCAATGCTTGTCAGTTAAGAGGAGAAACGTGTGAGCTTTGTGAACGATGTAGTTTGTTTGAGCTGAAAAGTGACAGCCCTTAACTGAAACGAAGTCTTGCTTGTAGGAAGACTCAGAGCCGGGGATTTAACGCCATTTCTGTAGGGAAACACAAAACACAGTTCTCACCCATGGACCACACTCTGGTTTAGAGCAAGAAGCACGCTCTTGCTTTCTAGAGTCTCTAATACAGCAGGAAATGTGAGTGTGCTCAGATGAAAAGAACCGTGTTTCCTATACATACAGACCATATCTAGTTCAACTCTGCTTGAAATTGATACAAAGCAAAGGTCCTCTCACATCCAATGCTTCTCAGTTAAGATGACAAACGTGTGAGCTTCATGAACAATATAGTTCGTTTGAGCTGTAAAGAAAATGCCCTTAACTGAAACGAAGTCTTGCTTGTAGGAAGACTCAGAGCCAGGGATTTAACTCCATTTCTGAAGTGAAACACACAGCAGAGTTCTCATCCATTGATCACACTCTGCTTTAGAGCAAGAAGCACACTCTAGCTTTCTAGAGTCTCTAAGACAGCAGGAAACTTGAGTGTGCTGACAACAAATGAACGGTGTTTCCTACACAAACGGATCATATCTAGTCCAACTCTGCTTCTGAAACTGATACAAAGCACTGGTCCTCTAACATCCGATGCTTGTCAGTTAAGATGAGAAACATGTGAGCTTCCTGAATGATGTAGTTCGTTTGACCTGAAAACTGACTGCCCTTTCCTGAAACGAAGTCTTGCTTGTAGGAAGACAGAGATCCTGTGATTTAACTCCATTTCTGAAGGGAAACACACAACACAGTTCTCATCCATGGATCACACTCTGCTTTAGAGCAAGAAGCACGCTCTTGCTTTCTAGAGTCTCTAATACAGCAGGAAACCTGACTGTGCTCAGAACAAAAGAACCGTGTTTCCTATACAAACGGAAGATATCTAGTTCAACTCTGCTTGAAATTGATACAAAGCAAAGGTCCTCTAACATCCAATGCTTCTCAGTTAAGATGAGAAACGTGTGAGCATCGTGACTGATATAGTTCGTTTGAGCTGAAAAGTGATGCCCTTACCTGAAACGAAGTCTTGCTTGTAGGAAGACTCAGAGCCTGGGATTTAACTCCATTTCTGAAGTTATACACACAACAGAGTTCTCATCCATTGATCACACACTGCTTTAGAGCAGGAAGCACGCTCTAGCTTTCTAGAGTCTCTAAGAGAGCATGAAACATAAGTGTGATGAGAAAAAAAGAATGGTGTTTCCTACAGATACGGATCAAATCTAGTCCAACTCTGGTTCTGAAACTGATACAAAGCACTGTTCCTCTAACATCCAATGGTTGTCAGTTAAGATGAGAACCGTGTGAGCTTTGTGAACGATGTAGTTTGTTTGAGCTGAAAAGTGACAGCCCTTAACTGAAACAAAGTCTTGCTTGTAGGAAGACTCAGAGCCGGGGATTTAACTAAATTTCTGAAGGGAAACACACAACACTGTTCTCACCCATGGACCACACTCTGCTTTAGAGCAAGAAGCACGCTCTTGCTTTCTAGAGTCTCTAATACAGCAGGAAATGTGAGTTTGCTCAGATGAAAAGAACCGTGTTTCCTAAACATACAGACCATATCTAGTTCAACTCTGCTTGAAATTGATACAAAGCAAAGGTCCTCTCACATCCAATGCTTCTCAGTTAAGATGAGAAACGTGTGAGCTTCGTGAACGATATAGTTCGTTTGAGCTGTAAAGTAAATGCCCTTACCTGTAACGAAGTCTTGCTTATAGGAAGACCCAGAGCCAGGGATTTTACCCCATTTCTGAAGTGAAACACACAACAGAGTTCTCATCCATTGATCACACTCTGCTTTAGAGCAAGAAGCACGCTGTAGCTTTCTAGAGTCTCTAAGACAGCAGGAAACTTGAGTGTGCTGAGAACAAATGAACGGAGTTTCCTACACATACGGATCATATCTAGTCCAACTCTGCTTCTGAAACTGATACAAATCACTGGTCCTCTAATATCCAATGCTTGTCAGTTAAGATGAGAAACGTGTGAGCTTTGTGAACGATGTAGTTTGTTTGAGCTGAAAAGTGATGCCCTTACCTGAAAAGAAGTCTTGTTTGTAGGAAGACTCAGAGCCTGGGATTTAACTCCATTTCTGAAGTGAAACACACAGGCGAGTTCTCATCCATTGATCACAGTCTGCTTTAGAACAAGAAGCTCGCTCTTGCTTTCTAGCGTCTCTAATACAGCATGAAACGTGAGTGTGCTCAGAACAAAAGAACCGTGTTTCCTATACAAACGGACCATATCTAGTTAGTTCAACTCTGCTTGAAATTGATACAAAGCAAAGGACCTCTAACATCCAATGCTTCTCAGTTAAGATGAGAAACGTGTGAGCTTCGTGAACGATATAGTTCGTTTGAGATGAAAAGAGACTGCCCTTACCTGAAACGAAGTCTTGCTTGTAGGAAGACTCAGAGCCTGGGATTTAACTCCATTTCTGAATGGAAACACACAACACAGTTCTCATCCATGTATCACACTCTGCTTTAGAGCAAGAAGCACGCTCTTGCTTTCTAGAGTCTCTACGACAGCAGGAAACATAAGTGTGATGAGAAAAAAAAACGGTGTTTCCTACACATACAGACCATATCTAGTTCAACTCTGTTTCTGAAACTGATACAAAGCACTGGTACTCTAACATCCAATGCTTGTCAGTTAAGATGAGAAACATGTGAGGTTCCTGAATGATGTACTACGTTTGAGCTGAAAAGTGACTGCCCTTACGAGAAATGAATTCTTGCTTGTAGGAAGACACAGAGCCTGTGATTTAACTCCATTTCTGAAGGGAAACAAACAACACAGTTCTCATCCATGGATCACACTCTGCTTTAGAGCAAGAAGCACGATCTTTCTTTCTAGAGTCTCTAATACAGCAGGAAATGTGAGTGTGCTCAGAACAAAAGAACCGTGTTTCCTATACAAACGGACCATATCTAGTTCAACTCTGCTTGAAATTGATACAAAGCAAAGGTCCTCTAACATCCAATGCTTCTCAGTTAAGATGAGAAACGTGTGAGCTTTGTGAACGATATAGTTCGTTTGAGCAGAAAAGTGACTTCCCTTACCTGAAACGAAGTCCTGCTTGTAGGAAGACTCAGAGCCAGGGATTTAACTCCATTTCTGAAGTGATACACACAACAGAGTTCTCATCCATTGATCACACACTGCTTTAGAGCAAGAAGCACGTTCTAGCTTTCTAGAGTCTCTAAGACAGCAGGAAATATAAGTGTGATGAGAAAAAGAACAGTGTTTCCTACACATACGGATCATATCTAGTCCAACTCTGCTTCTGAAACTGATACAAATCACTGGTCCTCTAATATCCAATGCTTGTCATTTAAGATGAGAAACGTGTGAGCTTTGTGAACGATGTAGTTTGTTTGAGCTGAAAAGTGATGCCCTTACCTGAAACGAAGTCTTGCTTGTAGGAAGACTCAGAGCCTGGGATTTAACTCCATTTCAGAGGTGAAACACACAGGAGAGTTCTCATCCATTGATCACACTCGGCTTTAGAGCAAGAAGCACGCTCTTGCTTTCTAGAGTCTCTAATACAGCAGGAAACGTGAGTGTGCTCAGAACAAAAGAACCGTGTTTCCTATACAAACGGATCATATCTAGTCCAACTCTTCTTCTGAAACTGATACAAATCACTGATCCTCTAACATCCAATGCTTGTCAGTTAAATTGAGAAACGTGTGAGATTTTGAAGGATGTAGTTTGTTTGAGCTGAAAAGTGACAGCCCTTAACTGAAATGAAGTCTTGCTTGTAGGAAGACTCAGAGCCGGGGATTTAACTCCATTTCTGAAGGGAAACACACAACACAGTTCTCACCCATGGAACACACTCTGCTTTAGAGCAAGAAGCACGCTCTTGCTTTCTAGAGTCTCTAATACAGCAGGAAAGGTGAGTGTGCTCAGATGAAAAGAACCGTGTTTCCTATACATACAGACCATATCTAGTTCAACTCTGCTTGAAACTGATAGAAAGCAAAGGTTCTCTCACATCCAATGCTTCTCAGTTAAGATGAGAAACGTGTGAGCTTCGTGAACGATATAGTTCGTTTGAGCTGTAAAGAAAATGCCCTTAACTGAAACGAAGTCTTGCTTGTAGGAAGACTCAGAGCCGGGGATATAACTCCATTTCTGAAGTAAAACACACTGCAGAGTTCTCATCCATTGATCACACTCTGCTTTAGAGCAAGAAGCATGCTCTAGCTTTCTAGAGTCTCTAAGACAGCAGGAAACATGATGGTGCTGAGAACAAATGAACGGTGTTTCCTACACATACGGATCATATCTAGTCCAACTCTGCTTCTGAAACTGATACAAAGCACTGGACCTCTAACATCCAATGCTTGTCAGTTAAGATGACAAACGTGTGAGATTCGTGAATGATGTAGTTCCTTTGAGCTGTAAAGTAACTTCCCTTACCTGAAATGAAGTCTTGCTTGTAGGAAGACTCAGAGCCGGGGATATAACTCCATTTCTGAAGTGAAACACATTGCACAGTTGTCATCCATTGTTCACACTCTGCTTTAGAGCAAGAAGCACGCTCTTGCTTTCCAGATTCTTTATGACAGCATGAAACGTGAGTGTGCTGAGAACAAAAAACGGTGTTTCCTACACATATGGACCATATCTAGTCCAACTCTGCTTCTGAAACTGATACAAAGCACTGGTCCTCTAACATCCAATGCTTGTCAATTAAGATGAGGAACGTTTGAGCTTCGTGAACGATGTAGTTTGTTTGAGCTGAAAAGTGACTGCCCTTACCTGAAACGAAGTCTTGCCTGTAGGAAGACTCAGAGCCGGGGATATAACTCCATTTCTGAAGTGAAACACAATGCAGAGCTCTCATCCATTGATCACACTCTGCTTTAGAGCAAGAAGCACGCTCTAGCTTTCTAGAGTCTCTAAGACAGCAGGAAACTTGAGTGTGCTGAGAACAAATGAACGGTGTTTCCTACACATACGGATCATATCTAGTCCAACTCTGCTTCTGAAACTGATACAAATCACTGGTCCTCTAATATCCAATGCTTGTCAGTTAAGATGAGAAACGTGTGAGCTTTGTGAACGATGTAGTTTGTTTGAGCTGAAAAGTGCATGCCCTTACCTGAAACGAAGTCTTACTTGTAGGAAGACTCAGAGCCTGGGATTTAACTCCATTTCTGAAGAGAAACACACAGGAGAGTTCTCATCCATTGATCACACTCTGCTTTAGTGCAAGAAGCATGCTCTTGCTTTCTAGAGTCTCTAATACAGCAGGAAACGTGAGTGTGCTCAGAACAAAAGAACCGTGTTTCATATACAAACGGACCATATCTAGTTCAACTCTGCTTGAAATTGATACAAAGCACTGGTCCTCTAACATCCAATGCTTGTCAGTTAAAATGAGGAACGTGTGAGCTTCGTGAACGATGTAATTTGTTTGAGCTGAAAAGTGACTGCCCTTACCTGAAACGAAGTCTTGCCTGTAGGAAGACTCAGAGCCGGGGATATAACTCCATTTCTGAAGTAAAACACACTGCAGAGTTCTCATCCATTGATCACACTCTGCTTTAGAGAAAGAAGCACGCTCTAGCTTTCTAGAGTCTCTAAGACAGCCTGATACGTGAGTGTGCTGAGAACAAATGAACGGTGTTTCCTACACATATGGATCATATCTAGTCCAACTCTGCTTCTGAAACTGAAACAAAGCACTGGTCCTCTAACATCCAATGCTTGTCAGTTAAGATGAGGAACATGTGAGCTTCATGAACAATGTAGTTCGTTTGACCTGTAAAGTGACTGCCCTTACCTGAAACGAAGTCTTGCTTGTAGGAAGACTCAGAGCCGGGGATATAACTACATTTCTGAATTGTAACTCACTGCAGAGTTCTCATCCACTGATCACACTCTGCTTTAGAGCAAGAAGCACGCTCTTGCTTTCCACAGTCTCTAATACAGCAGGAATCGTGAGTAGGCTCATAAGAAAAGAACCGTGTTTCCTATACATACGGACCATATCTAGTTCAACTCTGCTTGAAATTGAAACAAAGCAGAGGTCCTCTGACATCCAATGCTTCTCAGTTAAGATGAGAAACGTGTGAGCTTCGTGAACGATGTAGTTCCTTTGAGCTGTAAAGTAACTTCCCTTACCTGAAATGAAGTCTTGCTTGTAGGAAGTCTCAGAGCCGGGGATATAACTCCATTTCTGAAGTGAAACACACTGCAGAGTTTTTCATCCATTGTTCACACTCTGCTTTAGAGCAAGAAGCACGCTCTTGCTTTCCAGATTCTTTAAGACAGCATGAAACGTGAGTGTGCTGAGAATAAAAGAACGGTGTTTCCTACACATGTGGTCCATATCTAGTCCAACTCTGCTTCTGAAACTGATACAAAGCACTGGTCCTCTAACATCCAATGCTTGTCAGTTAATATGAGGAACGTGTGAGCTTCGTGAACGATGTAGTTTGTTTGAGCTGAAAAGTAACTGCCCTTACCTGAAACGAAGTCTTTCTTGTAGGAAGACTCAGAGCCTAGGATAACTCCATTTCTGAAGTGAAACACACAGCAGAGTTCTCATCCATTGTTCACACTCTGCTTTACAGCAAGAAGCACGCTCTTGCTTTCTTGATTCTCTAAGACAGCATGAAACGTGAGTGTGCTGAGAACAAATGAACGGTGTTTCCTACACATATGGACCATATCTAGTCCAACTCTGCTTCTGAAACTGATACAAAGCACTGGTCCTCTAACATCCAATGCTTGTCAGTTAAGATGAGGAACGTGTGAGCTTCGTGAACGATGTAGTTTGTTTGAGCTGAAAAGTGACTGCCCTTACCTGAAACGAAGTCTTGCCTGTAGGAAGACTCAGAGCCAGGGAAATAACTCCATTTCTGAAGCGAAACACACTGCAGAATTCTCATCCATTGATCGCACTCTGCTTTAGAGCAAGAAGCACGCTCTAGCTTTCTAGAGTCTCTAAGACAGCAGGAAACTTGAGTGTGATGAGAACAAAAGAACGGTGTTTCCTACACATTCGCACCATATCTAGTCCAACTCTACTTCTGAAACTGAAACAAACCACAGGTCCTCGAACATCCAATGCTTGTCAGTTAAGAAGAGAAACGTGTGAGCTCTGTGAACGATGTAGTTCGTTTGAGCTGTAAAGAAAAATTCCCTTACCTGAAATGAAGTCTTGCTTTTAGGAAGACTCAGAGCCAGGGATTTAATTCCATTTCTGAAGTGAAACACACAACAGAGTTCTCATCCATTGATCACACTCTGATTTAGAGTAAGAAGCACACTCTAGCTTTCTAGAGTCTCTAAGAGAGCAGGAAACTTGAGTGTGCTGACAACAAATTAACGGTGTTTCCTACACATACGGATCATATCTAGTCCAACTCTGCTTCTGAAAGTGATACAAAGCACTGGTCCTCTAACATCCAATGCTTGTCAGTTAAGATGAGGAACGTGTGAGCTTCGTGAACGATGTAGTTTGTTTGAGCTGAAAAGTAACTGCCCTTACCTGAAACGAAGTCTTTCTTGTAGGAAGACTCAGAGCCTAGGATAACTCCATTTCTGAAGTGAAACACACAGCAGAGTTCTCATCCATTGTTCACACTCTGCTTTACAGCAAGAAGCACGCTCTTGCTTTCTTGATTCTCTAAGACAGCATGAAACGTGAGTGTGCTGAGAACAAAAGAACGGTGTTTCCTACACATATGGACCATATCTAGTCCAACTCTGCTTCTGAAACTGATACAAAGCACTGGTCCTCTAACATCCAATGCTTGTCAGTTAAGATGAGGAACGTGTGAGCTTCGTGAACGATGTAGTTTGTTTGAGCTGAAAAGTGACTGCCCTTACCTGAAACGAAGTCTTGCCTGTAGGAAGACTCAGAGCCAGGGAAATAACTCCATTTCTGAAGCGAAACACACTGCAGAATTCTCATCCATTGATCGCACTCTGCTTTAGAGCAAGAAGCACGCTCTAGCTTTCTAGAGTCTCTAAGACAGCAGGAAACTTGAGTGTGATGAGAACAAAAGAACGGTGTTTCCTACACATTCGCACCATATCTAGTCCAACTCTACTTCTGAAACTGAAACAAACCACAGGTCCTCGAACATCCAATGCTTGTCAGTTAAGAAGAGAAACGTGTGAGCTCTGTGAACGATGTAGTTCGTTTGAGCTGTAAAGAAAAATTCCCTTACCTGAAATGAAGTCTTGCTTTTAGGAAGACTCAGAGCCAGGGATTTAATTCCATTTCTGAAGTGAAACACACAACAGAGTTCTCATCCATTGATCACACTCTGATTTAGAGTAAGAAGCACACTCTAGCTTTCTAGAGTCTCTAAGAGAGCAGGAAACTTGAGTGTGCTGACAACAAATTAACGGTGTTTCCTACACATACGGATCATATCTAGTCCAACTCTGCTTCTGAAAGTGATACAAAGCACTGGTCCTCTAACATCCAATGCTTGTCAGTTAAGATGAGGAACGTGTGAGCTTCGTGAACAATGTAGTGCGTTTGAGCTGTAAAGTGACTGCCCTTACCTGAAACGAAGTCTTGCTTGTAGGAAGACTCAGAGCCGGGGATATAACTACATTTCTGAATTGAAACTCACTGCAGAGTTCTCATCCACTGATCACACTCTGCTTTAGAGCAAGAAGCACGCTCTTGCTTTCTTGAATCTCTAAGACAAGAGGAAACATGAGTGTGATGAGAACAAATGAACGGTGTTTCCTACACATACGGATCTTATCTAGTACAATTCTGCTTCTGAAACTGATACAAAGCACTGGTCCTCTAACATCCAATGCTTGTCAGTTAAGATGAGAAACGTGTGAGCTTCGTGAACGATGTAGTTCCTTTGAGCTGTAAAGTAACTTCCCTTACCTGAAACGAATTCTTGCTTGTAGGAAGACTCAGAGCCAGGGATTTAACTCCATTTCTGAAGTGAAACACACAACAGAGTTCTCATCCATTGATCACACTCTGCTTTAGAGCAAGAAGCACGCTCTTGCTTTCCACAGTCTCTAATACAGCAGGAAACGTGAGTAGGCTCATAAGAAAAGAACTGTGTTTCCTATACATACGGACCATATCTAGTTCAACTCTGCTTGAAATTGAAACAAAGCAGAGGTCCTCTGACATCCAATGCTTCTCAGTTAAGATGAGAAACGTGTGAGCTTCGTGAACGATGTAGTTCCTTTGAGCTGTAAAGTAACTTCCCTTACCTGAAATGAAGTCTTGCTTGTAGGAAGTCTCAGAGCCGGGGATATAACTCCATTTCTGAAGTGAAACACACTGCAGAGTTGTCATCCATTGTTCACACTCTGCTTTAGAGCAAGAAGCACGCTCTTGCTTTCCAGATTCTTTAAGACAGCATGAAACGTGAGTGTGCTGAGAATAAAAAACGGTGTTTCCTACACATATGGACCATATCTAGTCCAACTCTGCTTCTGAAACTGATACAAAGCACTGGTCCTCTAACATCCAATGCTTGTCAGTTAAGATGAGGAACGTGTGAGCTTCGTGAACGATGTAGTTTGTTTGAGCTGAAAAGTGACTGCCCTTACCTGAAACGAAGTCTTGCCTGTAGGAAGACTCAGAACCGGGGATATAACTCCATTTGTGAAGTGAAACACATTGCAGAGTTCTCATCCATTGATCACACTCTGCTTTAGAGCAAGAAGCATGCTCTAGCTTTCTAGAGTCTCTAAGACAGCCTGAAACGTGAGTGTGCTGAGAACAAATGAACGGTGTTTCCTACACATATGGATCATATCTAGTCCAACTCTGCTTCTGAAACTGATACAAAGCACTGGTCCTCTAACATCCAATGCTTGTCAGTTAAGATGAGAAACGTGTGAGCTTCATGAACGATGTAGTTTGTGTGAGCTGAAAAGTGACTGCCCTTACCTGAAGCAAAGTCTTTCTTGTAGGAAGACTCAGAGCCTGGGATAACTCCATTTCTGAAGTGAAACACACAGCAGAGTTCTCATCCATTATTCACACTCTGCTTTACAGCAAGAAGCACGCTCTTGCTTTCTTGATTCTCTAAGACAGCAGGAAACATGAGTGTGATGAGAACAAAAGAACGGTGTTTCCTACACATTCGCACCTTATCTAGTCCAACTCTGCTTCTGAAACTGAAACAAACCACAGGTCCTCTAACATCCAAGGCTTGTCAGTTAAGAAGAGAAACGTGTGAGCTCTGTGAACGATGTAGTTCGTTTGAGCTGTAAAGAAAAATTCCCTTACCTGAAATGAAGTCTTGCTTTTAGGAAGACTCAGAGCCAGGGATTTAATTCCATTTCTGAAGTGAAACACACAACAGAGTTCTCATCCATTGATCACATTCTGATTTAGAGTAAGAAGCACACTCTAGCTTTCTAGAGTCTCTAAGAGAGCAGGAAACTTGAGTGTGCTGACAACAAATTAACGGTGTTTCCTACACATACGTATCATATCTAGTCCAACTCTGCTTCTGAAAGTGATACAAAGCACTGGTCCTCTAACATCCAATGCTTGTCAGTTAAGATGAGGAACGTGTGAGCTTCATGAACGATGTAGTTCGTTTGAGCTGTAAAGTGACTGCCCTTACCTGGAACGAAGTCTTGCTTGTAGGAAGACTCAGAGCCGGGGATATAACTACATTTCTGAATTGAAACTCACTGCAGAGTTCTCATCCACTGATCACACTCTGCTTTAGAGCAAGAAGCACGCTCTTGCTTTCCACAGTCTCTAATACAGCAGGAAACGTGAGTAGGCTCATAAGAAAAGAACCGTGTTTCCTATACATACGGACCATATCTAGTTCAACTCTGCTTGAAATTGAAACAAAGCAGAGGTCCTCTGACATCCAATGCTTCTCAGTTAAGATGAGAAACGTGTGAGCTTCGTGAACGATGTAGTTCCTTTGAGCTGTAAAGTAACTTCCCTTACCTGAAATGAAGTCTTGCTTGTAGGAAGACTCAGAGCCGGGGATATAACTCCATTTCTAAAGTGAAACACATTGCAGAGTTGTCATCCATTGTTCACACGCTGCTTTAGAGCAAGAAGCACGCTCTTGCTTTCCAGATTCTTTAAGACAGCATGAAACATGAGTGTGCTGAGAAAAAAAGAACGGTGTTTCCTACACATATGGACCATATTTAGTCCAACTCTGCTTCTGAAACTGATACAAAGCACTGGTCCTCTAACATCCAATGCTTGTCAGTTAAGATGAGGAACGTGTGAGCTTCGTGAACAATGTAGTTTGTTTGAGCTGAAAAGTGACTGCCCTTACCTGAAACGAAGTCTTGCCTGTAGGAAGACTCAGAGCCGGGGAAATAACTCCATTTCTGAAAGGAAACACACTGCAGAGTTCTCATCCATTGATCGCACTCTGCTTTAGAGCAAGAAGCACGCTCTAGCTTTCTAGAGTCTCTAAGACAGCAGGAAACTTGAGTGTGCTGAGAACAAATGAACGGTGTTTCCTACACATACGGATCATATCTAGTCCAACTCTGCTTCTGAAACTGATACAAATCACTGGTCCTCTAATATCCAATGCTTGTCAGTTAAGATGAGAAACGTGTGAGCTTTGTGAACGATGTAGTTTGTTTGAGCTTAAAAGTGATGCCCTTACCTGAAATGAAGTCTTGCTTGTAGGAAGACTCAGAGCCTGGGATAACTCCATTTCTGAAGTGAAACACACAGCAGAGTTCTCATCCATTGTTCACACTCTGCTTTACAGCAAGAAGCACGCTCTTGCTTTCTTGATTCTCTAAGACAGCAGGAAACATGAGTGTGATGAGAACAAAAGAACGGTGTTTCCTACACATTCGCACCATATCTAGTCCAACTCTGCTTCTGAAACTGAAACAAACCACAGGTCCTCGAACATCCAATGCTTGTCAGTTAAGAAGAGAAACGTGTGAGCTCTGTGAACGATGTAGTTCGTTTGAGCTGTAAAGAAAAATTCCCTTACCTGAAATGAAGTCTTGCTTTTAGGAAGACTCAGAGCCAGGGATTTAATTCCATTTCTGAAGTGAAACACACAACAGAGTTCTCATCCATTGATCACACTCTGATTTAGAGTAAGAAGCACAGTCTAGCTTTCTAGAGTCTCTAAGAGAGCAGGAAACTTGAGTGTGCTGACAACAAATTAACGGTGTTTCCTACACATACGGATCATATCTAGTCCAACTCTGCTTCTGAAAGTGATACAAAGCACTGGTCCTCTAACATCCAATGCTTGTCAGTTAAGATGAGGAACGTGTGACCTTCGTGAACGATGTAGTGCGTTTGAGCTGTAAAGTGACTGCCCTTACCTGTAACGAAGTCTTGCTTGTAGGAAGACTCAGAGCCGGGGATATAACTACATTTCTGAATTGAAACTCACTGCAGAGTTCTCATCCACTGATCACACTCTGCTTTAGAGCAAGAAGCACGCTCTTGCTTTCCACAGTCTCTAATACAGCAGGAAACGTGATTAGGCTCATAAGAAAAGAACCGTGTTTCCTATACATACGGACCATATCTAGTTCAACTCTGCTTGAAATTGAAACAAAGCAGAGGTCCTCTGACATCCAATGCTTCTCAGTTAAGATGAGAAACGTGTGAGCTTCGTGAACGATGTAGTTCCTTTGAGCTGTAAAGTAACTTCCCTTACCTGAAATGAAGTCTTGCTTGTAGGAAGTCTCAGAGCCGGGGATATAACTCCATTTCTGAAGTGAAACACACTGCAGAGTTGTCATCCATTGTTCACACTCTGCTTTAGAGCAAGAAGCACGCTCTTGCTTTCCAGATTCTTTAAGACAGCATGAAACGTGAGTGTGCTGAGAATAAAAAACGGTGTTTCCTACACATATGGACCATATCTAGTCCAACTCTGCTTCTGAAACTGATACAAAGCACTGGTCCTCTAACATCCAATGCTTGTCAGTTAAGATGAGGAACGTGTGAGCTTCGTGAACGATGTAGTTTGTTTGAGCTGAAAAGTGACTGCCCTTACCTGAAACGAAGTCTTGCCTGTAGGAAGACTCAGAACCGGGGATATAACTCCATTTGTGAAGTGAAACACATTGCAGAGTTCTCATCCATTGATCACACTCTGCTTTAGAGCAAGAAGCATGCTCTAGCTTTCTAGAGTCTCTAAGACAGCCTGAAACGTGAGTGTGCTGAGAACAAATGAACGGTGTTTCCTACACATATGGATCATATCTAGTCCAACTCTGCTTCTGAAACTGATACAAAGCACTGGTCCTCTAACATCCAATGCTTGTCAGTTAAGATGAGAAACGTGTGAGCTTCATGAACGATGTAGTTTGTGTGAGCTGAAAAGTGACTGCCCTTACCTGAAGCAAAGTCTTTCTTGTAGGAAGACTCAGAGCCTGGGATAACTCCATTTCTGAAGTGAAACACACAGCAGAGTTCTCATCCATTATTCACACTCTGCTTTACAGCAAGAAGCACGCTCTTGCTTTCTTGATTCTCTAAGACAGCAGGAAACATGAGTGTGATGAGAACAAAAGAACGGTGTTTCCTACACATTCGCACCTTATCTAGTCCAACTCTGCTTCTGAAACTGAAACAAACCACAGGTCCTCTAACATCCAAGGCTTGTCAGTTAAGAAGAGAAACGTGTGAGCTCTGTGAACGATGTAGTTCGTTTGAGCTGTAAAGAAAAATTCCCTTACCTGAAATGAAGTCTTGCTTTTAGGAAGACTCAGAGCCAGGGATTTAATTCCATTTCTGAAGTGAAACACACAACAGAGTTCTCATCCATTGATCACATTCTGATTTAGAGTAAGAAGCACACTCTAGCTTTCTAGAGTCTCTAAGAGAGCAGGAAACTTGAGTGTGCTGACAACAAATTAACGGTGTTTCCTACACATACGTATCATATCTAGTCCAACTCTGCTTCTGAAAGTGATACAAAGCACTGGTCCTCTAACATCCAATGCTTGTCAGTTAAGATGAGGAACGTGTGAGCTTCATGAACGATGTAGTTCGTTTGAGCTGTAAAGTGACTGCCCTTACCTGGAACGAAGTCTTGCTTGTAGGAAGACTCAGAGCCGGGGATATAACTACATTTCTGAATTGAAACTCACTGCAGAGTTCTCATCCACTGATCACACTCTGCTTTAGAGCAAGAAGCACGCTCTTGCTTTCCACAGTCTCTAATACAGCAGGAAACGTGAGTAGGCTCATAAGAAAAGAACCGTGTTTCCTATACATACGGACCATATCTAGTTCAACTCTGCTTGAAATTGAAACAAAGCAGAGGTCCTCTGACATCCAATGCTTCTCAGTTAAGATGAGAAACGTGTGAGCTTCGTGAACGATGTAGTTCCTTTGAGCTGTAAAGTAACTTCCCTTACCTGAAATGAAGTCTTGCTTGTAGGAAGACTCAGAGCCGGGGATATAACTCCATTTCTAAAGTGAAACACATTGCAGAGTTGTCATCCATTGTTCACACGCTGCTTTAGAGCAAGAAGCACGCTCTTGCTTTCCAGATTCTTTAAGACAGCATGAAACATGAGTGTGCTGAGAAAAAAAGAACGGTGTTTCCTACACATATGGACCATATTTAGTCCAACTCTGCTTCTGAAACTGATACAAAGCACTGGTCCTCTAACATCCAATGCTTGTCAGTTAAGATGAGGAACGTGTGAGCTTCGTGAACAATGTAGTTTGTTTGAGCTGAAAAGTGACTGCCCTTACCTGAAACGAAGTCTTGCCTGTAGGAAGACTCAGAGCCGGGGAAATAACTCCATTTCTGAAAGGAAACACACTGCAGAGTTCTCATCCATTGATCGCACTCTGCTTTAGAGCAAGAAGCACGCTCTAGCTTTCTAGAGTCTCTAAGACAGCAGGAAACTTGAGTGTGCTGAGAACAAATGAACGGTGTTTCCTACACATACGGATCATATCTAGTCCAACTCTGCTTCTGAAACTGATACAAATCACTGGTCCTCTAATATCCAATGCTTGTCAGTTAAGATGAGAAACGTGTGAGCTTTGTGAACGATGTAGTTTGTTTGAGCTTAAAAGTGATGCCCTTACCTGAAATGAAGTCTTGCTTGTAGGAAGACTCAGAGCCTGGGATAACTCCATTTCTGAAGTGAAACACACAGCAGAGTTCTCATCCATTGTTCACACTCTGCTTTACAGCAAGAAGCACGCTCTTGCTTTCTTGATTCTCTAAGACAGCAGGAAACATGAGTGTGATGAGAACAAAAGAACGGTGTTTCCTACACATTCGCACCATATCTAGTCCAACTCTGCTTCTGAAACTGAAACAAACCACAGGTCCTCGAACATCCAATGCTTGTCAGTTAAGAAGAGAAACGTGTGAGCTCTGTGAACGATGTAGTTCGTTTGAGCTGTAAAGAAAAATTCCCTTACCTGAAATGAAGTCTTGCTTTTAGGAAGACTCAGAGCCAGGGATTTAATTCCATTTCTGAAGTGAAACACACAACAGAGTTCTCATCCATTGATCACACTCTGATTTAGAGTAAGAAGCACAGTCTAGCTTTCTAGAGTCTCTAAGAGAGCAGGAAACTTGAGTGTGCTGACAACAAATTAACGGTGTTTCCTACACATACGGATCATATCTAGTCCAACTCTGCTTCTGAAAGTGATACAAAGCACTGGTCCTCTAACATCCAATGCTTGTCAGTTAAGATGAGGAACGTGTGACCTTCGTGAACGATGTAGTGCGTTTGAGCTGTAAAGTGACTGCCCTTACCTGTAACGAAGTCTTGCTTGTAGGAAGACTCAGAGCCGGGGATATAACTACATTTCTGAATTGAAACTCACTGCAGAGTTCTCATCCACTGATCACACTCTGCTTTAGAGCAAGAAGCACGCTCTTGCTTTCCACAGTCTCTAATACAGCAGGAAACGTGAGTAGGCTCATAAGAAAAGAACCGTGTTTCCTATACATACGGACCATATCTAGTTCAACTCTGCTTGAAATTGAAACAAAGCAGAGGTCCTCTGACATCCAATGCTTCTCAGTTAAGATGAGAAACGTGTGAGCTTCGTGAACGATGTAGTTCCTTTGAGCTGTAAAGTAACTTCCCTTACCTGAAATGAAGTCTTGCTTGTAGGAAGTCTCAGAGCCGGGGATATAACTCCATTTCTGAAGTGAAACACACTGCAGAGTTGTCATCCATTGTTCACACTCTGCTTTAGAGCAAGAAGCACGCTCTTGCTTTCCAGATTCTTTAAGACAGCATGAAACGTGAGTGTGCTGAGAATAAAAAACGGTGTTTCCTACACATATGGACCATATCTAGTCCAACTCTGCTTCTGAAACTGATACAAAGCACTGGTCCTCTAACATCCAATGCTTGTCAGTTAAGATGAGGAACGTGTGAGCTTCGTGAACGATGTAGTTTGTTTGAGCTGAAAAGTGACTGCCCTTACCTGAAACGAAGTCTTGCCTGTAGGAAGACTCAGAACCGGGGATATAACTCCATTTGTGAAGTGAAACACATTGCAGAGTTCTCATCCATTGATCACACTCTGCTTTAGAGCAAGAAGCATGCTCTAGCTTTCTAGAGTCTCTAAGACAGCCTGAAACGTGAGTGTGCTGAGAACAAATGAACGGTGTTTCCTACACATATGGATCATATCTAGTCCAACTCTGCTTCTGAAACTGATACAAAGCACTGGTCCTCTAACATCCAATGCTTGTCAGTTAAGATGAGAAACGTGTGAGCTTCATGAACGATGTAGTTTGTGTGAGCTGAAAAGTGACTGCCCTTACCTGAAGCAAAGTCTTTCTTGTAGGAAGACTCAGAGCCTGGGATAACTCCATTTCTGAAGTGAAACACACAGCAGAGTTCTCATCCATTATTCACACTCTGCTTTACAGCAAGAAGCACGCTCTTGCTTTCTTGATTCTCTAAGACAGCAGGAAACATGAGTGTGATGAGAACAAAAGAACGGTGTTTCCTACACATTCGCACCTTATCTAGTCCAACTCTGCTTCTGAAACTGAAACAAACCACAGGTCCTCTAACATCCAAGGCTTGTCAGTTAAGAAGAGAAACGTGTGAGCTCTGTGAACGATGTAGTTCGTTTGAGCTGTAAAGAAAAATTCCCTTACCTGAAATGAAGTCTTGCTTTTAGGAAGACTCAGAGCCAGGGATTTAATTCCATTTCTGAAGTGAAACACACAACAGAGTTCTCATCCATTGATCACATTCTGATTTAGAGTAAGAAGCACACTCTAGCTTTCTAGAGTCTCTAAGAGAGCAGGAAACTTGAGTGTGCTGACAACAAATTAACGGTGTTTCCTACATATACGTATCATATCTAGTCCAACTCTGCTTCTGAAAGTGATACAAAGCACTGGTCCTCTAACATCCAATGCTTGTCAGTTAAGATGAGGAACGTGTGAGTTTCATGAACGATGTAGTTCGTTTGAGCTGTAAAGTGACTGCCCTTACCTGGAACGAAGTCTTGCTTGTAGGAAGACTCAGAGCCGGGGATATAACTACATTTCTGAATTGAAACTCACTGCAGAGTTCTCATCCACTGATCACACTCTGCTTTAGAGCAAGAAGCACGCTCTTGCTTTCCACAGTCTCTAATACAGCAGGAAACGTGAGTAGGCTCATAAGAAAAGAACCGTGTTTCCTATACATACGGACCATATCTAGTTCAACTCTGCTTGAAATTGAAACAAAGCAGAGGTCCTCTGACATCCAATGCTTCTCAGTTAAGATGAGAAACGTGTGAGCTTCGTGAACGATGTAGTTCCTTTGAGCTGTAAAGTAACTTCCCTTACCTGAAATGAAGTCTTGCTTGTAGGAAGACTCAGAGCCGGGGATATAACTCCATTTCTAAAGTGAAACACATTGCAGAGTTGTCATCCATTGTTCACACGCTGCTTTAGAGCAAGAAGCACGCTCTTGCTTTCCAGATTCTTTAAGACAGCATGAAACATGAGTGTGCTGAGAACAAAAGAACGGTGTTTCCTACACATATGGACCATATTTAGTCCAACTCTGCTTCTGAAACTGATACAAAGCACTGGTCCTCTAACATCCAATGCTTGTCAGTTAAGATGAGGAACGTGTGAGCTTCGTGAACAATGTAGTTTGTTTGAGCTGAAAAGTGACTGCCCTTACCTGAAACGAAGTCTTGCCTGTAGGAAGACTCAGAGCCGGGGAAATAACTCCATTTCTGAAAGGAAACACACTGCAGAGTTCTCATCCATTGATCGCACTCTGCTTTAGAGCAAGAAGCACGCTCTAGCTTTCTAGAGTCTCTAAGACAGCAGGAAACTTGAGTGTGCTGAGAACAAATGAACGGTGTTTCCTACACATACGGATCATATCTAGTCCAACTCTGCTTCTGAAACTGATACAAATCACAGGTCCTCTAATATCCAATGCTTGTCAGTTAAGATGAGAAACGTGTGAGCTTTGTGAACGATGTAGTTTGTTTGAGCTTAAAAGTGATGCCCTTAACTGAAATGAAGTCTTGCTTGTAGGAAGACTCAGAGCCTGGGATAACTCCATTTCTGAAGTGAAACACACAGCAGAGTTCTCATCCATTGTTCACACTCTGCTTTACAGCAAGAAGCACGCTCTTGCTTTCTTGATTCTCTAAGACAGCAGGAAACATGAGTGTGATGAGAACAAAAGAACGGTGTTTCCTACACATTCGCACCATATCTAGTCCAACTCTGCTTCTGAAACTGAAACAAACCACAGGTCCTCGAACATCCAATGCTTGTCAGTTAAGAAGAGAAACGTGTGAGCTCTGTGAACGATGTAGTTCGTTTGAGCTGTAAAGAAAAATTCCCTTACCTGAAATGAAGTCTTGCTTTTAGGAAGACTCAGAGCCAGGGATTTAATTCCATTTCTGAAGTGAAACACACAACAGAGTTCTCATCCATTGATCACACTCTGATTTAGAGTAAGAAGCACAGTCTAGCTTTCTAGAGTCTCTAAGAGAGCAGGAAACTTGAGTGTGCTGACAACAAATTAACGGTGTTTCCTACACATACGGATCATATCTAGTCCAACTCTGCTTCTGAAAGTGATACAAAGCACTGGTCCTCTAACATCCAATGCTTGTCAGTTAAGATGAGGAACGTGTGACCTTCGTGAACGATGTAGTGCGTTTGAGCTGTAAAGTGACTGCCCTTACCTGTAACGAAGTCTTGCTTGTAGGAAGACTCAGAGCCGGGGATATAACTACATTTCTGAATTGAAACTCACTGCAGAGTTCTCATCCACTGATCACACTCTGCTTTAGAGCAAGAAGCACGCTCTTGCTTTCCACAGTCTCTAATACAGCAGGAAACGTGAGTAGGCTCATAAGAAAAGAACCGTGTTTCCTATACATACGGACCATATCTAGTTCAACTCTGCTTGAAATTGAAACAAAGCAGAGGTCCTCTGACATCCAATGCTTCTCAGTTAAGATGAGAAACGTGTGAGCTTCGTGAACGATGTAGTTCCTTTGAGCTGTAAAGTAACTTCCCTTACCTGAAATGAAGTCTTGCTTGTAGGAAGACTCAGAGCCGGGGATATAACTCCATTTCTGAAGTGAAACACATTGCAGAGTTGTCATCCATTGTTCACACGCTGCTTTAGAGCAAGAAGCACGCTCTTGCTTTCCAGAGTCTTTAAGACAGCATGAAACGTGAGTGTGCTGAGAACAAATGAATGGTGTTTCCTACACATATGGACCATATCTAGTCCAACTCTGCTTCTGAAACTGATACAAAGCACTGGTCCTCTAACATCCAATGCTTGTCAGTTAAGATGAGGAACGTGTGAGCTTCGTGAACGTTGTAGTTTGTTTGAGCTGAAAAGTGACTGCCCTTACCTGAAACGAAGTCTTGCTTGTAGGAAGACTCAGAGCCGGGGATATAACTCCATTTCTGAAGTGAAACACACTGCAGAGTTCTCATCCATTGATCACACTCTGCTTTAGAGCAAGAAGCATGCTCTAGCTTTCTAGAGTCTCTAAGACAGCCTGAAACGTGAGTGTGCTGAGAACAAATGAACGGTGTTTCCTAAACATATGGTTCATATCTAGTCCAACTCTGCTTCTGAAACTGATACAAAGCACTGGTCCTCTAACATCCAATGCTTGTCAGTTAAGATGAGAAACGTGTGAGCTTCATGAACGATGTAGTTTGTTTGAGCTGAAAAGTGACTGCCCTTACCTGAAACAAAGTCTTTCTTGTAGGAAGACTCAGAGCCTGGGATAACTCCATTTCTGAAGTGAAACACACAGCAGAGTTCTCATCCATTGTTCACACTCTGCTTTACAGCAAGAAGCACGCTCTTGCTTTCTTGAATCTCTAAGAGAGCAGGAAACATGAGTGTGATGAGAACAAATGAACGGTGTTTCCTACACATACGGATCTTATCTAGTACAATTCTGCTTCTGAAACTGATACAAAGCACTGGTCCTCGAACATCCAATGCTTTTCAGTTAAGATGAGAAACGTGTGAGCTTCGTGAACGATGTAGTTCCTTTGAGCTGTAAAGTAACTTCCCTTACCTGAAACGAATTCTTGCTTGTAGGAAGACTCAGAGCCAGGGATTTAACTCCATTTCTGAAGTGAAACACACAACAGAGTTCTCATCCATTGATCACACTCTGCTTTAGAGCAAGAAGCACGCTCTTGCTTTCCACAGTCTCTAATACAGCAGGAAACGTGAGTAGGCTCATAAGAAAAGAACTGTGTTTCCTATACATACGGACCATATCTAGTTCAACTCTGCTTGAAATTGAAACAAAGCAGAGGTCCTCTGACATCCAATGCTTCTCAGTTCAGATGAGAAACGTGTGAGCTTCGTGAACGATGTAGTTCCTTTGAGCTGTAAAGTAACTTCCCTTACCTGAAATGAAGTCTTGCTTGTAGGAAGACTCAGAGCCGGGGATATAACTCCATTTCTAAAGTGAAACACATTGCAGAGTTGTCATCCATTGTTCACACGCTGCTTTAGAGCAAGAAGCACACTCTTGCTTTCCAGATTCTTTAAGACAGCATGAAACGTGAGTGTGCTGAGAACAAAAGAACGGTGTTTCCTACACATATGGACCATATCTAGTCCAACTCTGCTTCTGAAACTGATACAAAGCACTGGTCCTCTAACATCCAATGCTTGTCAGTTAAGATGAGGAACGTGTGAGCTTCGTGAACGATGTAGTTTGTTTGAGCTGAAAAGTGACTGCCCTTACCTGAAACGAAGTCTTGCCTGTAGGAAGACTCAGAGCCAGGGAAATAACTCCATTTCTGAAGCGAAACACACTGCAGAGTTCTCATCCATTGATCGCACTCTGCTTTAGAGCAAGAAGCACGCTCTAGCTTTCTAGAGTCTCTAAGACAGCAGGAAACTTGAGTGTGATGAGAACAAAAGAACGGTGTTTCCTACACATTCGCACCATATCTAGTCCAACTCTGCTTCTGAAACTGAAACAAACCACAGGTCCTCGAACATCCAATGCTTGTCAGTTAAGAAGAGAAACGTGTGAGCTCTGTGAACGATGTAGTTCGTTTGAGCTGTAAAGAAAAATTCCCTTACCTGAAATGAAGTCTTGCTTTTAGGAAGACTCAGAGCCAGGGATTTAATTCCATTTCTGAAGTGAAACACACAACAGAGTTCTCATCCATTGATCACACTCTGATTTAGAGTAAGAAGCACACTCTAGCTTTCTAGAGTCTCTAAGAGAGCAGGAAACTTGAGTGTGCTGACAACAAATTAACGGTGTTTCCTACACATACGGATCATATCTAGTCCAACTCTGCTTCTGAAAGTGATACAAAGCACTGGTCCTCTAACATCCAATGCTTGTCAGTTAAGATGAGGAACGTGTGAGCTTCGTGAATGATGTAGTGCGTTTGAGCTGTAAAGTGACTGCCCTTACCTGAAACGAAGTCTTGCTTGTAGGAAGACTCAGAGCCGGGGATATAACTACATTTCTGAATTGAAACTCACTGCAGAGTTCTCATCCACTGATCACACTCTGCTTTAGAGCAAGAAGCACGCTCTTGCTTTCCACAGTCTCTAATACAGCAGGAAACGTGAGTAGGCTCATAAGAAAAGAACCGTGTTTCCTATACATATGGACGATATCTAGTTCAACTCTGCTTGAAATTGAAACAAAGCAGAGGTCCTCTGACATCCAATGCTTCTCAGTTAAGATGAGAAACGTGTGAGCTTCGTGAACGATGTAGTTCCTTTGAGCTGTAAAGTAACTTCCCTTACCTGAAATGAAGTCTTGCTTGTAGGAAGACTCAGAGCCGGGGATATAACTCCATTTCTGAAGTGAAACACATTGCAGAGTTGTCATCCATTGCTCACACGCTGCTTTAGAGCAAGAAGCACGCTCTTGCTTTCCAGAGTCTTTAAGACACCATGAAACGTGAGTGTGCTGAGAACAAATGAACGGTGTTTCCTACACATATGGACCATATCTAGTCCAACTCTGCTTCTGAAACTGATACAAAGCACTGGTTGTCTAAAATCCGATGCTTGTCAGTTAAGATGAGTAACGTGTGAGCTTCCTGAACGATGTAGTTTGTTTGAGTTGAAAATTGACTGCCCTTACCTGAAAAGATGTCTTGCTTGTAGGAAGACTCAGAGCCTGGGATTTAACTCCATTTCTGAGTTGAAACACACAGCAGAGTTCTCATCCATTGTTCACACTCTGCTTTACAGCAAGAAGAACGCTCTTGCTTTCTAGAGTCTCTAAGACAGCACGAAACTTGAGTGTGCTGAGACCAAAAGAACTGTGTTTCCTACACATACGGACCATATCTAGTCTAACCCTGCGTCTGAAACTGATACAAAGCACCGGTCGTCTAACATCCAATGCTTGTCAGTTAAGATGAGGAACGTGTGAGCTTCGTGAGCGACGTAGTTTATTTGAGCTGAAAAGTGACTGCCCTTACCTGAAACGAAGTCTTGCTTGTAGGAAGACTCAGAGCCGGGTATTTAACTCCATTTCTGAAGTGAAACACACAGCAGAATTCTCATCCATTCTTCACACTCTGCTTTACAGCAAGAAGCACGCTCTTGCTATCTAGAGTCTCTAATACAGCAGGAAACATGAGTGTTCTCAGAAAAAAAGAATGGTGTTTCCTACACATACGGACCATATCTAGTTCAACTCTGCTTCTGAAACTGAAACAAACCACAGGTCCTCTAACATCCAATGCTTCTCAGTGAAGATGAGAAACGTGTGAGCTTCGTGAACGATGTAGTTCGTTTGAGCTGAAAGTAATTGCCCTTACTTGAAATGAATTGTTGCTTGTAGGAAGACTCAGAGCCTGGTATTTAACTCCATTTCTGAAGGGAAATACACAACACAGTTTTCATCCATGGATCACAGTCTGCTGTAGAGCAAGAAGCACGCTCTTGCTTCTAGATTTTCTAATACAGCAGGAAACGTGAGTCTGCTGAGAACCAAAGAACGGTGTTTCTTATACATTCGGACCATATCTAGTCCAACTCTGCTTCTGAAACTGATACAAAGCACTGGTCCTCTAACATCCGATGCTTGTCAGTTAAGATGAGAAACGTGTGAGCTTCCTGAACGATGTAGTTCGTTTGAGCTATAAAGTGACTGCCCTTACCTGATAGAAGTCTTGCGTGTAGGAAGACACAGAGCCTGGGATTTAACTCCATTTCTGAAGGGAAACACACAACACAGTTCTCATCCATGGATCACAGTCTGCTGTAGAGCAAGAAGCACGCTCTTGCTTTCTAAAGTCTCTAATACAGCAGGAAACATGAGTGTCCTGAGAACAAAAGAACGGTGTTTCTTACAGATACGGACCATATCAAGTCCAACTCTGCTTCTGAAACTGATACAAAGCACTGGTCGTCTAACATCTGATGCTTGTCAGTTAAGATGAGAAATGTGTGAGCTTCCTGAACGATGTAGTTCGTTTGAGCTGAAAAGTGACTGCCCTTACCTGAAATGAAGTCTTGCTTGTAGGAAGACACAGAGCCTGGGATTTAACTCCCTTTCTGAAAGGAAACACACAGCAGAGTTCTCATCCATTTATCAAACTCTGCTTTAGAGCAAGAAGCACGCTCTAGCTTCCTAGAGTCTCTAAGACAGCAGGAAACTTGAGTGTGCTGAGAACAAATGAACTGTGTTCCTACACATAGGGATCATATCTAGTCCAACTCTGCATCTGAAACTGATGCAAAGCACTGGTCCTCTATCATCCAGTGCATGTCAGTTAAGATGAGAAACGTGTGAGCTTCGTGAACGATGTTGTTTGTTTGAGCTGAAAAGTGTCTGCTCTTACCTGAACAGAAGTCTTGCATGTAAGAAGACACAGAGCCTGGGATTTAACTCCATTTTTGAAGGGAAACACACAACACAATTCTCATCCATGGATCACAATCTGCTTTAGAGCAAGAAACAAGCTCATGCTTTCTAGAGTCTCTAATACAGCAGGAAACGTGAGTGTGCTGAGAACAAAAGAACGTTGTTTCTTACACATACGGACCATATCTAGTCCAACTCTGCTTCTGAAACTGATACAAAGCAATGGTCGTCTAACATCCGATGCTTGTCAGTTAAGATGAGTAACGTGTGAGCTTCCTGAACGATGTGGTTCTTTTCAGCTGAAAAGTGACTGCCCTTACCTGAAATGAAGTCTTGCTTGTAGGAAGACACAGAGCCTGGGATTTAACTCCATTTCTGAAGGGAAACACACAACACAGTTCTCATCCATGAATCACACTCTGCTTTAGAGCAAGAAGCACGCTCTTGCTTTCTAGTGTCTCTAATACAGCAGGAAACGTGAGTGTGCTCATAAGAAAATATCCGGGTTTCATATATATAGGGACAATATCTACTTCAACACTGCTTGAAATTGATACAAAGCAAAGGTCCTCTAACATCCAATGCTTCTCAGTTAAGATGAGAAATATGTGAGCTTCGTGAACGATATTGAACCTTTGAGCTGTAAAGTAAATGCCCTTACCTGAAATGAAGTCTTCCTTGTAGGAAGACTCAGAGCCAGGGATTTAACTCCATTTCTGAAGTGAAACATACAGCAGAGTTCTCATCAATTGCCCACACTCTGCTTTAGAGCAAGAAGCACGCTTTACCTTTCTAGAGTCTCTTAGACAGCAGGAAATTTGAGTGTGCTGAGAACAAATGAAAGGTGTTTCCTACATATACGGATCGTATGTAGTCCAACTCTGCTTCTGAAACTGATAAAAAGAACCGGTCCTCTAACATCCAATGCTTGTCAGTTAAGATGAGAAACGTGTGAGCTTCAAGAACGATGTATTTCGTTTGAGCTGAAAAGTGACTGCCCTTACCTGAAACGAAATCTTCCTTGTAGGAAGACTCAGAGCCTGGGATTTAACTCCAGTTCTGAAGTGAAACACACTGCAGAGTTCTCATCCATTGATCACACTCTGCTTTAGAGCAAGAAGCAAGCTCTAGCTTTCTAGAGTCTCTAAGACAGCCTGAAACGTGAGTGTGCTGAGAACAAAAGAACGGTGTTTCTTACACATACGGACCATATCTAGTCCAACTCTGCTTCTGAAACTGATGCAAAGCAATGGTCCTCTAACATCCGATGCTTGTCAGTTAAGATGAGAAACGTGTGAGCTTCAAGAACGATGTAGTTCGTTTGAGCTGAAAAGTGACTTCCCTTACCTGAAATGAATTCTTGCTTGTAGGAAGACTCAGAGCCTGGGATTTAACTCCATTTCTGAAGTGAAACTCACAGCAGAGGTCTCATCCTTGATCACACTCTGCTTTAGAGCAAGAAGCCAGCTCTAGCTTTCTAGAGTCTCTAAGACAGCCTGAAACGTTAGTGTGCTGAGAACAAAAGAACGCTGTTTCCTACAAATACGGACCATATCTAGTCCAACTCTGCTTCTGAAACTGATACAAAGCAATGGTCCTCTAACATCCGATGCTTGTCCGTTAAGATGAGAAACGTGTGAGCTTCAAGAACGATGTAGTTCGTTTGAGCTGAAAAGTGACTTCCCTTACCTGAAACGAATTCTTGCTTGTAGGAAGACACAGAGCCTGGGATTTAACTCCATTTCTGAAGGGAAACACAAAACACAGTTCTCATCCATGGTTCACACTCTGCTTTAGAGCAAGAAGCACACTCTTGCTTTCTAGAGTCTGTAATACAGCAGGAAATGTGAGTCTGCTGAGAACCAAAGAACGGTGTTTCCTATACATTCTGACCATATCTAGTCCAACTCAACTTCTTTAACTGATACAAAGCACTGGTCTTCTAACATCTGATGCTTGTCAGTTAAGATGAGAAACGTGTGAGCTTCCTGAACGATGTAGTTTGTTTGAGCTGAAAAGTGACTGCCCTTACCTGAAATGAAGTCTTGCGTGTAGGAAGACACAGAGCCTGGGATTTAACTCCATTTCTGAAGGGAAACACACAACACAGTTCTCATCCAAGGTTCACACTCTGCTTTAGATCACGAAGCACGCTCTTGCTTACTAGAGTCTCTAATACAGCAGGAAACGTGAGTGTGCTGAGAACCAAAGAACGGTGTTTCTTACACATTCGGACCATATCTAGTCCCACTCTGCAGCTGAAACTGATGCAAAGCACTGGTCCTCTAACATCCAGTGCATGTCAGTTAAGATGAGAAACGTGTGATCTTCGTAACGATGTTGTTTGTTTGAGCTGAAAAGTGTCTGCCCTTACCTTAAATGAAGTCTTGCTTTTAGGAAGACACAGAGCCTGGGATTTAACTCCATTTCTGAAGGGAAACACACAACACAGTTCTCATCCATGGATCACACTCTGCTTTAGAGCAAGAAGCACGCTCCTGCTTTCTAGAGTCTCTAATACAGCAGGAAACGTAAGTGTGCTCATAAGAAAAGAACCGTGTTTCCTATACATAGGGACAATATCTAGTTCAACACTGCTTGAAATTGCTACAAAGCAAAGGTCCTCTAACATCCAATGCTTCTCAGTTAAGATGAGAAATGTGTGAGCTTCGTGAACGATATAGATCCTTTGAGCTGTAAAGTAAATGCCCTTACCTGAAGAGAAGTCTTGCTTGTAGGAAGACTCAGAGCCAGGGATTTAACTCCATTTCTGAAGTGAAACACACAGCAGAGTTCTCATCAATTGCCCACACTCTGCTTTAGAGCAAGAAGCACGCTTTACCTTTCTAGAATCTCTTAGACAGCAGGAAACTTGAGTGTGCTGAGAACAAATGAATGGTGTTTCCTACACATACGGATCATATCTAGTCCAACTCTGCTTCTGAAACTGATACAAATCACTGGTCCTCTAATATCCAATGCTTGTCAGTTAAGATGAGAAACGTGTGAGCTTTGTGAACGATGTAGTTTGTTTGAGCTTAAAAGTGATGCCCTTACCTGAAATGAAGTCTTGCTTGTAGGAAGACTCAGAGCCTGGGATAACTCCATTTCTGAAGTGAAAGACACAGCAGAGTTCTCATCCATTGTTCACACTCTGCTTTACAGCAAGAAGCACGCTCTTGCTTTCTTGATTCTCTAAGACAGCAGGAAACATGAGTGTGATGAGAACAAAAGAACGGTGTTTCCTACACATTCGCACCATATCTAGTCCAACTCTGCTTCTGAAACTGAAACAAACCACAGGTCCTCGAACATCCAATGCTTGTCAGTTAAGAAGAGAAACGTGTGAGCTCTGTGAACGATGTAGTTCGTTTGAGCTGTAAAGAAAAATTCCCTTACCTGAAATGAAGTCTTTCTTTTAGGAAGACTCAGAGCCAGGGATTTAATTCCATTTCTGAAGTGAAACACACAACAGAGTTCTCATCCATTGATCACACTCTGATTTAGAGTAAGAAGCACAGTCTAGCTTTCTAGAGTCTCTAAGAGAGCAGGAAACTTGAGTGTGCTGACAACAAATTAACGGTGTTTCCTACACATACGGATCATATCTAGTCCAACTCTGCTTCTGAAAGTGATACAAAGCACTGGTCCTCTAACATCCAATGCTTGTCAGTTAAGATGAGGAACGTGTGACCTTCGTGAACGATGTAGTGCGTTTGAGCTGTAAAGTTACTGCCCTTACCTGTAACGAAGTCTTGCTTGTAGGAAGACTCAGAGCCGGGGATATAACTACATTTCTGAATTGAAACTCACTGCAGAGTTCTCATCCACTGATCACACTCTGCTTTAGAGCAAGAAGCACGCTCTTGCTTTCCACAGTCTCTAATACAGCAGGAAACGTGAGTAGGCTCATAAGAAAAGAACCGTGTTTCCTATACATACGGACCATATCTAGTTCAACTCTGCTTGAAATTGAAACAAAGCAGAGGTCCTCTGACATCCAATGCTTCTCAGTTAAGATGAGAAACGTGTGAGCTTCGTGAACGATGTAGTTCCTTTGAGCTGTAAAGTAACTTCCCTTACCTGAAATGAAGTCTTGCTTGTAGGAAGTCTCAGAGCCGGGGATATAACTCCATTTCTGAAGTGAAACACACTGCAGAGTTGTCATCCATTGTTCACACTCTGCTTTAGAGCAAGAAGCACGCTCTTGCTTTCCAGATTCTTTAAGACAGCATGAAACGTGAGTGTGCTGAGAATAAAAAACGGTGTTTCCTACACATATGGACCATATCTAGTCCAACTCTGCTTCTGAAACTGATACAAAGCACTGGTCCTCTAACATCCAATGCTTGTCAGTTAAGATGAGGAACGTGTGAGCTTCGTGAACGATGTAGTTTGTTTGAGCTGAAAAGTGACTGCCCTTACCTGAAACGAAGTCTTGCCTGTAGGAAGACTCAGAACCGGGGATATAACTCCATTTGTGAAGTGAAACACATTGCAGAGTTCTCATCCATTGATCACACTCTGCTTTAGAGCAAGAAGCATGCTCTAGCTTTCTAGAGTCTCTAAGACAGCCTGAAACGTGAGTGTGCTGAGAACAAATGAACGGTGTTTCCTACACATATGGATCATATCTAGTCCAACTCTGCTTCTGAAACTGATACAAAGCACTGGTCCTCTAACATCCAATGCTTGTCAGTTAAGATGAGAAACGTGTGAGCTTCATGAACGATGTAGTTTGTGTGAGCTGAAAAGTGACTGCCCTTACCTGAAGCAAAGTCTTTCTTGTAGGAAGACTCAGAGCCTGGGATAACTCCATTTCTGAAGTGAAACACACAGCAGAGTTCTCATCCATTATTCACACTCTGCTTTACAGCAAGAAGCACGCTCTTGCTTTCTTGATTCTCTAAGACAGCAGGAAACATGAGTGTGATGAGAACAAAAGAACGGTGTTTCCTACACATTCGCACCTTATCTAGTCCAACTCTGCTTCTGAAACTGAAACAAACCACAGGTCCTCTAACATCCAAGGCTTGTCAGTTAAGAAGAGAAACGTGTGAGCTCTGTGAACGATGTAGTTCGTTTGAGCTGTAAAGAAAAATTCCCTTACCTGAAATGAAGTCTTGCTTTTAGGAAGACTCAGAGCCAGGGATTTAATTCCATTTCTGAAGTGAAACACACAACAGAGTTCTCATCCATTGATCACATTCTGATTTAGAGTAAGAAGCACACTCTAGCTTTCTAGAGTCTCTAAGAGAGCAGGAAACTTGAGTGTGCTGACAACAAATTAACGGTGTTTCCTACACATACGTATCATATCTAGTCCAACTCTGCTTCTGAAAGTGATACAAAGCACTGGTCCTCTAACATCCAATGCTTGTCAGTTAAGATGAGGAACGTGTGAGCTTCATGAACGATGTAGTTCGTTTGAGCTGTAAAGTGACTGCCCTTACCTGTAACGAAGTCTTGCTTGTAGGAAGACTCAGAGCCGGGGATATAACTACATTTCTGAATTGAAACTCACTGCAGAGTTCTCATCCACTGATCACACTCTGCTTTAGAGCAAGAAGCACGCTCTTGCTTTCCACAGTCTCTAATACAGCAGGAAACGTGAGTAGGCTCATAAGAAAGGAACCGTGTTTCCTATACATACGGACCATATCTAGTTCAACTCTGCTTGAAATTGAAACAAAGCAGAGGTCCTCTGACATCCAATGCTTCTCAGTTAAGATGAGAAACGTGTGAGCTTCGTGAACGATGTAGTTCCTTTGAGCTGTAAAGTAACTTCCCTTACCTGAAATGAAGTCTTGCTTGTAGGAAGACTCAGAGCCGGGGATATAACTCCATTTCTAAAGTGAAACACATTGCAGAGTTGTCATCCATTGTTCACACGCTGCTTTAGAGCAAGAAGCACGCTCTTGCTTTCCAGATTCTTTAAGACAGCATGAAACATGAGTGTGCTGAGAACAAAAGAACGGTGTTTCCTACACATATGGACCATATTTAGTCCAACTCTGCTTCTGAAACTGATACAAAGCACTGGTCCTCTAACATCCAATGCTTGTCAGTTAAGATGAGGAACGTGTGAGCTTCGTGAACAATGTAGTTTGTTTGAGCTGAAAAGTGACTGCCCTTACCTGAAACGAAGTCTTGCCTGTAGGAAGACTCAGAGCCGGGGAAATAACTCCATTTCTGAAAGGAAACACACTGCAGAGTTCTCATCCATTGATCGCACTCTGCTTTAGAGCAAGAAGCACGCTCTAGCTTTCTAGAGTCTCTAAGACAGCAGGAAACTTGAGTGTGCTGAGAACAAATGAACGGTGTTTCCTACACATACGGATCATATCTAGTCCAACTCTGCTTCTGAAACTGATACAAATCACTGGTCCTCTAATATCCAATGCTTGTCAGTTAAGATGAGAAACGTGTGAGCTTTGTGAACGATGTAGTTTGTTTGAGCTTAAAAGTGATGCCCTTACCTGAAATGAAGTCTTGCTTGTAGGAAGACTCAGAGCCTGGGATAACTCCATTTCTGAAGTGAAACACACAGCAGAGTTCTCATCCATTGTTCACACTCTGCTTTACAGCAAGAAGCACGCTCTTGCTTTCTTGATTCTCTAAGACAGCAGGAAACATGAGTGTGATGAGAACAAAAGAACGGTGTTTCCTACACATTCGCACCATATCTAGTCCAACTCTGCTTCTGAAACTGAAACAAACCACAGGTCCTCGAACATCCAATGCTTGTCAGTTAAGAAGAGAAACGTGTGAGCTCTGTGAACGATGTAGTTCGTTTGAGCTGTAAAGAAAAATTCCCTTACCTGAAATGAAGTCTTGCTTTTAGGAAGACTCAGAGCCAGGGATTTAATTCCATTTCTGAAGTGAAACACACAACAGAGTTCTCATCCATTGATCACACTCTGATTTAGAGTAAGAAGCACAGTCTAGCTTTCTAGAGTCTCTAAGAGAGCAGGAAACTTGAGTGTGCTGACAACAAATTAACGGTGTTTCCTACACATACGGATCATATCTAGTCCAACTCTGCTTCTGAAAGTGATACAAAGCACTGGTCCTCTAACATCCAATGCTTGTCAGTTAAGATGAGGAACGTGTGACCTTCGTGAACGATGTAGTGCGTTTGAGCTGTAAAGTGACTGCCCTTACCTGTAACGAAGTCTTGCTTGTAGGAAGACTCAGAGCCGGGTATATAACTACATTTCTGAATTGAAACTCACTGCAGAGTTCTCATCCACTGATCACACTCTGCTTTAGAGCAAGAAGCACGCTCTTGCTTTCCACAGTCTCTAATACAGCAGGAAACGTGAGTAGGCTCATAAGAAAAGAACCGTGTTTCCTATACATACGGACCATATCTAGTTCAACTCTGCTTGAAATTGAAACAAAGCAGAGGTCCTCTGACATCCAATGCTTCTCAGTTAAGATGAGAAACGTGTGAGCTTCGTGAACGATGTAGTTCCTTTGAGCTGTAAAGTAACTTCCCTTACCTGAAATGAAGTCTTGCTTGTAGGAAGACTCAGAGCCGGGGATATAACTCCATTTCTGAAGTGAAACACATTGCAGAGTTGTCATCCATTGTTCACACGCTGCTTTAGAGCAAGAAGCACGCTCTTGCTTTCCAGAGTCTTTAAGACAGCATGAAACGTGAGTGTGCTGAGAACAAATGAACGGTGTTTCCTACACATATGGACCATATCTAGTCCAACTCTGCTTCTGAAACTGATACAAAGCACTGGTCCTCTAACATCCAATGCTTGTCAGTTAAGATGAGGAACGTGTGAGCTTCGTGAACGTTGTAGTTTGTTTGAGCTGAAAAGTGACTGCCCTTACCTGAAACGAAGTCTTGCTTGTAGGAAGACTCAGAGCCGGGGATATAACTCCATTTCTGAAGTGAAACACACTGCAGAGTTCTCATCCATTGATCACACTCTGCTTTAGAGCAAGAAGCACGCTCTAGCTTTCTAGAGTCTCTAAGACAGCCTGAAACGTGAGTGTGCTGAGAACAAATGAACGGTGTTTCCTAAACATATGGTTCATATCTAGTCCAACTCTGCTTCTGAAACTGATACAAAGCACTGGTCCTCTAACATCCAATGCTTGTCAGTTAAGATGAGAAACGTGTGAGCTTCATGAACGATGTAGTTTGTTTGAGCTGAAAAGTGACTGCCCTTACCTGAAACAAAGTCTTTCTTGTAGGAAGACTCAGAGCCTGGGATAACTCCATTTCTGAAGTGAAACACACAGCAGAGTTCTCATCCATTGTTCACACTCTGCTTTACAGCAAGAATCACGCTCTTGCTTTCTTGAATCTCTAAGAGAGCAGGAAACATGAGTGTGATGAGAACAAATGAACGGTGTTTCCTACACATACGGATCTTATCTAGTACAATTCTGCTTCTGAAACTGATACAAAGCACTGGTCCTCGAACATCCAATGCTTTTCAGTTAAGATGAGAAACGTGTGAGCTTCGTGAACGATGTAGTTCCTTTGAGCTGTAAAGTAACTTCCCTTACCTGAAACGAATTCTTGCTTGTAGGAAGACTCAGAGCCAGGGATTTAACTCCATTTCTGAAGTGAAACACACAACAGAGTTCTCATCCATTGATCACACTCTGCTTTAGAGCAAGAAGCACGCTCTTGCTTTCCACAGTCTCTAATACAGCAGGAAACGTGAGTAGGCTCATAAGAAAAGAACTGTGTTTCCTATACATACGGACCATATCTAGTTCAACTCTGCTTGAAATTGAAACAAAGCAGAGGTCCTCTGACATCCAATGCTTCTCAGTTAAGATGAGAAACGTGTGAGCTTCGTGAACGATGTAGTTCCTTTGAGCTGTAAAGTAACTTCCCTTACCTGAAATGAAGTCTTGCTTGTAGGAAGTCTCAGAGCCGGGGATATAACTCCATTTCTGAAGTGAAACACACTGCAGAGTTGTCATCCATTGTTCACACTCTGCTTTAGAGCAAGAAGCACGCTCTTGCTTTCCAGATTCTTTAAGACAGCATGAAACGTGAGTGTGCTGAGAATAAAAGAACGGTGTTTCCTACACATATGGACCATATCTAGTCCAACTCTGCTTCTGAAACTGATACAAAGCACTGGTCCTCTAACATCCAATGCTTGTCAGTTAAGATGAGGAACGTGTGAGCTTCGTGAACGATGTAGTTTGTTTGAGCTGAAAAGTGACTGCCCTTACCTGAAACGAAGTCTTGCCTGTAGGAAGACTCAGAACCGGGGATATAACTCCATTTGTGAAGTGAAACACATTGCAGAGTTCTCATCCATTGATCACACTCTGCTTTAGAGCAAGAAGCACGCTCTAGCTTTCTAGAGTCTCTAAGACAGCCTGAAACGTGAGTGTGCTGAGAACAAATGAACGGTGTTTCCTACACATATGGATCATATCTAGTCCAACTCTGCTTCTCTAACTGATACAAAGCACTGGTCCTCTAACATCCAATGCTTGTCAGTTAAGACGAGAAACGTGTGAGCTTCATGAACGATGTAGTTTGTGTGAGCTGAAAAGTGACTGCCCTTACCTGAAACAAAGTCGTTCTTGTAGGAAGACTCAGAGCCTGGGATAACTCCATTTCTGAAGTGAAACACACAGCAGAGTTCTCATCCATTGTTCACACTCCTCTTTACAGCAAGAAGCACGCTCTTGCTTTCTTGATTCTCTAAGACAGCAGGAAACATGAGTGTGATGAGAACAAAAGAACGGTGTTTCCTACACATTCGCACCATATCTAGTCCAACTCTGCTTCTGAAACTGAAACAAACCACAGGTCCTCTAACATCCAAGGCTTGTCAGTTAAGAAGAGAAACGTGTGAGCTCTGTGAACGATGTAGTTCGTTTGAGCTGTAAAGAAAAATTCCCTTACCTGAAATGAAGTCTTGCTTTTAGGAAGACTCAGAGCCAGGGATTTAATTCCATTTCTGAAGTGAAACACACAACAGAGTTCTCATCCATTGATCACATTCTGATTTAGAGTAAGAAGCACACTCTAGCTTTCTAGAGTCTCTAAGAGAGCAGGAAACTTGAGTGTGCTGACAACAAATTAACGGTGTTTCCTACACATACGTATCATATCTAGTCCAAATCTGCTTCTGAAAGTGATACAAAGCACTGGTCCTCTAACATCCAATGCTTGTCAGTTAAGATGAGGAACGTGTGAGCTTCATGAACGATGTAGTTCGTTTGAGCTGTAAAGTGACTGCCCTTACCTGGAACGAAGTCTTGCTTGTAGGAAGACTCAGAGCCGGGGATATAACTACATTTCTGAATTGAAACTCACTGCAGAGTTCTCATCCACTGATCACACTCTGCTTTAGAGCAAGAAGCACGCTCTTGCTTTCCACAGTCTCTAATACAGCAGGAAACGTGAGTAGGCTCATAAGAAAAGAACCGTGTTTCCTATACATACGGACCATGTCTAGTTCAACTCTGCTTGAAATTGAAACAAAGCAGAGGTCCTCTGACATCCAATGCTTCTCAGTTAAGATGAGAAACGTGTGAGCTTCGTGAACGATGTAGTTCCTTTGAGCTGTAAAGTAACTTCCCTTACCTGAAATGAAGTCTTGCTTGTAGGAAGACTCAGAGCCGGGGATATAACTCCATTTCTAAAGTGAAACACATTGCAGAGTTGTCATCCATTGTTCACACGCTGCTTTAGAGCAAGAAGCACACTCTTGCTTTCCAGATTCTTTAAGACAGCATGAAACGTGAGTGTGCTGAGAACAAAAGAACGGTGTTTCCTACACATATGGACCATATCTAGTCCAACTCTGCTTCTGAAACTGATACAAAGCACTGGTCCTCTAACATCCAATGCTTGTCAGTTAAGATGAGGAACGTGTGAGCTTCGTGAACGATGTAGTTTGTTTGAGCTGAAAAGTGACTGCCCTTACCTGAAACGAAGTCTTGCCTGTAGGAAGACTCAGAGCCAGGGAAATAACTCCATTTCTGAAGCGAAACACACTGCAGAGTTCTCATCCATTGATCGCACTCTGCTTTAGAGCAAGAAGCACGCTCTAGCTTTCTAGAGTCTCTAAGACAGCAGGAAACTTGAGTGTGATGAGAACAAAAGAACGGTGTTTCCTACACATTCGCACCATATCTAGTCCAACTCTGCTTCTGAAACTGAAACAAACCACAGGTCCTCTAACATCCAAGGCTTGTCAGTTAAGAAGAGAAACGTGTGAGCTCTGTGAACGATGTAGTTCGTTTGAGCTGTAAAGAAAAATTCCCTTACCTGAAATGAAGTCTTGCTTTTAGGAAGACTCAGAGCCAGGGATTTAATTCCATTTCTGAAGTGAAACACACAACAGAGTTCTCATCCATTGATCACATTCTGATTTAGAGTAAGAAGCACACTCTAGCTTTCTAGAGTCTCTAAGAGAGCAGGAAACTTGAGTGTGCTGACAACAAATTAACGGTGTTTCCTACACATACGTATCATATCTAGTCCAAATCTGCTTCTGAAAGTGATACAAAGCACTGGTCCTCTAACATCCAATGCTTGTCAGTTAAGATGAGGAACGTGTGAGCTTCATGAACGATGTAGTTCGTTTGAGCTGTAAAGTGACTGCCCTTACCTGGAACGAAGTCTTGCTTGTAGGAAGACTCAGAGCCGGGGATATAACTACATTTCTGAATTGAAACTCACTGCAGAGTTCTCATCCACTGATCACACTCTGCTTTAGAGCAAGAAGCACGCTCTTGCTTTCCACAGTCTCTAATACAGCAGGAAACGTGAGTAGGCTCATAAGAAAAGAACCGTGTTTCCTATACATACGGACCATGTCTAGTTCAACTCTGCTTGAAATTGAAACAAAGCAGAGGTCCTCTGACATCCAATGCTTCTCAGTTAAGATGAGAAACGTGTGAGCTTCGTGAACGATGTAGTTCCTTTGAGCTGTAAAGTAACTTCCCTTACCTGAAATGAAGTCTTGCTTGTAGGAAGACTCAGAGCCGGGGATATAACTCCATTTCTAAAGTGAAACACATTGCAGAGTTGTCATCCATTGTTCACACGCTGCTTTAGAGCAAGAAGCACACTCTTGCTTTCCAGATTCTTTAAGACAGCATGAAACGTGAGTGTGCTGAGAACAAAAGAACGGTGTTTCCTACACATATGGACCATATCTAGTCCAACTCTGCTTCTGAAACTGATACAAAGCACTGGTCCTCTAACATCCAATGCTTGTCAGTTAAGATGAGGAACGTGTGAGCTTCGTGAACGATGTAGTTTGTTTGAGCTGAAAAGTGACTGCCCTTACCTGAAACGAAGTCTTGCCTGTAGGAAGACTCAGAGCCAGGGAAATAACTCCATTTCTGAAGCGAAACACACTGCAGAGTTCTCATCCATTGATCGCACTCTGCTTTAGAGCAAGAAGCACGCTCTAGCTTTCTAGAGTCTCTAAGACAGCAGGAAACTTGAGTGTGATGAGAACAAAAGAACGGTGTTTCCTACACATTCGCACCATATCTAGTCGAACTCTGCTTCTGAAACTGAAACAAACCACAGGTCCTCGAACATCCAATGCTTGTCAGTTAAGAAGAGAAACGTGTGAGCTCTGTGAACGATGTAGTTCGTTTGAGCTGTAAAGAAAAATTCCCTTACCTGAAATGAAGTCTTGCTTTTAGGAAGACTCAGAGCCAGGGATTTAATTCCATTTCTGAAGTGAAACACACAACAGAGTTCTCATCCATTGATCACACTCTGATTTAGAGTAAGAAGCACACTCTAGCTTTCTAGAGTCTCTAAGAGAGCAGGAAACTTGAGTGTGCTGACAACAAATTAACGGTGTTTCCTACACATACGGATCATATCTAGTCCAACTCTGCTTCTGAAAGTGATACAAAGCACTGGTCCTCTAACATCCAATGCTTGTCAGTTAAGATGAGGAACGTGTGAGCTTCGTGAACGATGTAGTGCGTTTGAGCTGTAAAGTGACTGCCCTTACCTGAAACGAAGTCTTGCTTGTAGGAAGACTCAGAGCCGGGGATATAACTACATTTCTGAATTGAAACTCACTGCAGAGTTCTCATCCACTGATCACACTCTGCTTTAGAGCAAGAAGCACGCTCTTGCTTTCCACAGTCTCTAATACAGCAGGAAACGTGAGTAGGCTCATAAGAAAAGAACCGTGTTTCCTATACATATGGACGATATCTAGTTCAACTCTGCTTGAAATTGAAACAAAGCAGAGGTCCTCTGACATCCAATGCTTCTCAGTTAAGATGAGAAACGTGTGAGCTTCGTGAACGATGTAGTTCCTTTGAGCTGTAAAGTAACTTCCCTTACCTGAAATGAAGTCTTGCTTGTAGGAAGACTCAGAGCCGGGGATATAACTCCATTTCTGAAGTGAAACACATTGCAGAGTTGTCATCCATTGCTCACACGCTGCTTTAGAGCAAGAAGCACGCTCTTGCTTTCCAGAGTCTTTAAGACAGCATGAAACGTGAGTGTGCTGAGAACAAATGAACGGTGTTTCCTACACATATGGACCATATCTAGTCCAACTCTGCTTCTGAAACTGATACAAAGCACTGGTTGTCTAAAATCCGATGCTTGTCAGTTAAGATGAGTAACGTGTGAGCTTCCTGAACGATGTAGTTTGTTTGAGTTGAAAATTGACTGCCCTTACCTGAAAAGATGTCTTGCTTGTAGGAAGACTCAGAGCCTGGGATTTAACTCCATTTCTGAGTTGAAACACACAGCAGAGTTCTCATCCATTGTTCACACTCTGCTTTACAGCAAGAAGAACGCTCTTGCTTTCTAGAGTCTCTAAGACAGCACGAAACTTGAGTGTGCTGAGACCAAAAGAACTGTGTTTCCTACACATACGGACCATATCTAGTCTAACCCTGCGTCTGAAACTGATACAAAGCACCGGTCGTCTAACATCCAATGCTTGTCAGTTAAGATGAGGAACGTGTGAGCTTCGTGAGCGACGTAGTTTATTTGAGCTGAAAAGTGACTGCCCTTACCTGAAACGAAGTCTTGCTTGTAGGAAGACTCAGAGCCGGGTATTTAACTCCATTTCTGAAGTGAAACACACAGCAGAATTCTCATCCATTCTTCACACTCTGCTTTACAGCAAGAAGCACGCTCTTGCTATCTAGAGTCTCTAATACAGCAGGAAACATGAGTGTTCTCAGAAAAAAAGAATGGTGTTTCCTACACATACGGACCATATCTAGTTCAACTCTGCTTCTGAAACTGAAACAAACCACAGGTCCTCTAACATCCAATGCTTCTCAGTGAAGATGAGAAACGTGTGAGCTTCGTGAACGATGTAGTTCGTTTGAGCTGAAAGTAATTGCCCTTACTTGAAATGAATTGTTGCTTGTAGGAAGACACAGAGCCTGGTATTTAACTCCATTTCTGAAGGGAAACACACAACACAGTTTTCATCCATGGATCACAGTCTGCTGTAGAGCAAGAAGCACGCTCTTGCTTCTAGATTTTCTAATACAGCAGGAAACGTGAGTCTGCTGAGAACCAAAGAACGGTGTTTCTTATACATTCGGACCATATCTAGTCCAACTCTGCTTCTGAAACTGATACAAAGCACTGGTCCTCTAACATCCGAATGCTTGTCAGTTAAGATGAGAAACGTGTGAGCTTCCTGAACGATGTAGTTCGTTTGAGCTATAAAGTGACTGCCCTTACCTGATAGAAGTCTTGCGTGTAGGAAGACACAGAGCCTGGGATTTAACTCCATTTCTGAAGGGAAACACACAACACAGTTCTCATCCATGGATCACAGTCTGCTGTAGAGCAAGAAGCACGCTCTTGCTTTCTAAAGTCTCTAATACAGCAGGAAACATGAGTGTCCTGAGAACAAAAGAACGGTGTTTCTTACAGATACGGACCATATCAAGTCCAACTCTGCTTCTGAAACTGATACAAAGCACTGGTCGTCTAACATCTGATGCTTGTCAGTTAAGATGAGAAATGTGTGAGCTTCCTGAACGATGTAGTTCGTTTGAGCTGAAAAGTGACTGCCCTTACCTGAAATGAAGTCTTGCTTGTAGGAAGACACAGAGCCTGGGATTTAACTCCCTTTCTGAAAGGAAACACACAGCAGAGTTCTCATCCATTTATCAAACTCTGCTTTAGAGCAAGAAGCACGCTCTAGCTTCCTAGAGTCTCTAAGACAGCAGGAAACTTGAGTGTGCTGAGAACAAATGAACTGTGTTCCTACACATAGGGATCATATCTAGTCCAACTCTGCATCTGAAACTGATGCAAAGCACTGGTCCTCTATCATCCAGTGCATGTCAGTTAAGATGAGAAACGTGTGAGCTTCGTGAATGATGTTGTTTGTTTGAGCTGAAAAGTGTCTGCTCTTACCTGAACAGAAGTCTTGCATGTAAGAAGACACAGAGCCTGGGATTTAACTCCATTTTTGAAGGGAAACACACAACACAATTCTCATCCATGGATCACAATCTGCTTTAGAGCAAGAAACAAGCTCATGCTTTCTAGAGTCTCTAATACAGCAGGAAACGTGAGTGTGCTGAGAACAAAAGAACGTTGTTTCTTACACATACGGACCATATCTAGTCCAACTCTGCTTCTGAAACTGATACAAAGCAATGGTCGTCTAACATCCGATGCTTGTCAGTTAAGATGAGTAACGTGTGAGCTTCCTGAACGATGTGGTTCTTTTCAGCTGTAAAGTGACTGCCCTTACCTGAAACGAAGTCTTGCTTGTAGGAAGACTCAGAGCCGGGGATATAACTACATTTCTGAATTGAAACTCACTGCAGAGTTCTCATCCACTGATCACACTCTGCTTTAGAGCAAGAAGCACGCTCTTGCTTTCCACAGTCTCTAATACAGCAGGAAACGTGAGTAGGCTCATAAGAAAAGAACCGTGTTTCCTATACATACGGACCATGTCTAGTTCAACTCTGCTTGAAATTGAAACAAAGCAGAGGTCCTCTGACATCCAATGCTTCTCAGTTAAGATGAGAAACGTGTGAGCTTCGTGAACGATGTAGTTCCTTTGAGCTGTAAAGTAACTTCCCTTACCTGAAATGAAGTCTTGCTTGTAGGAAGACTCAGAGCCGGGGATATAACTCCATTTCTAAAGTGAAACACATTGCAGAGTTGTCATCCATTGTTCACACGCTGCTTTAGAGCAAGAAGCACACTCTTGCTTTCCAGATTCTTTAAGACAGCATGAAACGTGAGTGTGCTGAGAACAAAAGAACGGTGTTTCCTACACATATGGACCATATCTAGTCCAACTCTGCTTCTGAAACTGATACAAAGCACTGGTCCTCTAACATCCAATGCTTGTCAGTTAAGATGAGGAACGTGTGAGCTTCGTGAACGATGTAGTTTGTTTGAGCTGAAAAGTGACTGCCCTTACCTGAAACGAAGTCTTGCCTGTAGGAAGACTCAGAGCCAGGGAAATAACTCCATTTCTGAAGCGAAACACACTGCAGAGTTCTCATCCATTGATCGCACTCTGCTTTAGAGCAAGAAGCACGCTCTAGCTTTCTAGAGTCTCTAAGACAGCAGGAAACTTGAGTGTGATGAGAACAAAAGAACGGTGTTTCCTACACATTCGCACCATATCTAGTCCAACTCTGCTTCTGAAACTGAAACAAACCACAGGTCCTCTAACATCCAAGGCTTGTCAGTTAAGAAGAGAAACGTGTGAGCTCTGTGAACGATGTAGTTCGTTTGAGCTGTAAAGAAAAATTCCCTTACCTGAAATGAAGTCTTGCTTTTAGGAAGACTCAGAGCCAGGGATTTAATTCCATTTCTGAAGTGAAACACACAACAGAGTTCTCATCCATTGATCACATTCTGATTTAGAGTAAGAAGCACACTCTAGCTTTCTAGAGTCTCTAAGAGAGCAGGAAACTTGAGTGTGCTGACAACAAATTAACGGTGTTTCCTACACATACGTATCATATCTAGTCCAAATCTGCTTCTGAAAGTGATACAAAGCACTGGTCCTCTAACATCCAATGCTTGTCAGTTAAGATGAGGAACGTGTGAGCTTCATGAACGATGTAGTTCGTTTGAGCTGTAAAGTGACTGCCCTTACCTGGAACGAAGTCTTGCTTGTAGGAAGACTCAGAGCCGGGGATATAACTACATTTCTGAATTGAAACTCACTGCAGAGTTCTCATCCACTGATCACACTCTGCTTTAGAGCAAGAAGCACGCTCTTGCTTTCCACAGTCTCTAATACAGCAGGAAACGTGAGTAGGCTCATAAGAAAAGAACCGTGTTTCCTATACATACGGACCATGTCTAGTTCAACTCTGCTTGAAATTGAAACAAAGCAGAGGTCCTCTGACATCCAATGCTTCTCAGTTAAGATGAGAAACGTGTGAGCTTCGTGAACGATGTAGTTCCTTTGAGCTGTAAAGTAACTTCCCTTACCTGAAATGAAGTCTTGCTTGTAGGAAGACTCAGAGCCGGGGATATAACTCCATTTCTAAAGTGAAACACATTGCAGAGTTGTCATCCATTGTTCACACGCTGCTTTAGAGCAAGAAGCACACTCTTGCTTTCCAGATTCTTTAAGACAGCATGAAACGTGAGTGTGCTGAGAACAAAAGAACGGTGTTTCCTACACATATGGACCATATCTAGTCCAACTCTGCTTCTGAAACTGATACAAAGCACTGGTCCTCTAACATCCAATGCTTGTCAGTTAAGATGAGGAACGTGTGAGCTTCGTGAACGATGTAGTTTGTTTGAGCTGAAAAGTGACTGCCCTTACCTGAAACGAAGTCTTGCCTGTAGGAAGACTCAGAGCCAGGGAAATAACTCCATTTCTGAAGCGAAACACACTGCAGAGTTCTCATCCATTGATCGCACTCTGCTTTAGAGCAAGAAGCACGCTCTAGCTTTCTAGAGTCTCTAAGACAGCAGGAAACTTGAGTGTGATGAGAACAAAAGAACGGTGTTTCCTACACATTCGCACCATATCTAGTCGAACTCTGCTTCTGAAACTGAAACAAACCACAGGTCCTCGAACATCCAATGCTTGTCAGTTAAGAAGAGAAACGTGTGAGCTCTGTGAACGATGTAGTTCGTTTGAGCTGTAAAGAAAAATTCCCTTACCTGAAATGAAGTCTTGCTTTTAGGAAGACTCAGAGCCAGGGATTTAATTCCATTTCTGAAGTGAAACACACAACAGAGTTCTCATCCATTGATCACACTCTGATTTAGAGTAAGAAGCACACTCTAGCTTTCTAGAGTCTCTAAGAGAGCAGGAAACTTGAGTGTGCTGACAACAAATTAACGGTGTTTCCTACACATACGGATCATATCTAGTCCAACTCTGCTTCTGAAAGTGATACAAAGCACTGGTCCTCTAACATCCAATGCTTGTCAGTTAAGATGAGGAACGTGTGAGCTTCGTGAACGATGTAGTGCGTTTGAGCTGTAAAGTGACTGCCCTTACCTGAAACGAAGTCTTGCTTGTAGGAAGACTCAGAGCCGGGGATATAACTACATTTCTGAATTGAAACTCACTGCAGAGTTCTCATCCACTGATCACACTCTGCTTTAGAGCAAGAAGCACGCTCTTGCTTTCCACAGTCTCTAATACAGCAGGAAACGTGAGTAGGCTCATAAGAAAAGAACCGTGTTTCCTATACATATGGACGATATCTAGTTCAACTCTGCTTGAAATTGAAACAAAGCAGAGGTCCTCTGACATCCAATGCTTCTCAGTTAAGATGAGAAACGTGTGAGCTTCGTGAACGATGTAGTTCCTTTGAGCTGTAAAGTAACTTCCCTTACCTGAAATGAAGTCTTGCTTGTAGGAAGACTCAGAGCCGGGGATATAACTCCATTTCTGAAGTGAAACACATTGCAGAGTTGTCATCCATTGCTCACACGCTGCTTTAGAGCAAGAAGCACGCTCTTGCTTTCCAGAGTCTTTAAGACAGCATGAAACGTGAGTGTGCTGAGAACAAATGAACGGTGTTTCCTACACATATGGACCATATCTAGTCCAACTCTGCTTCTGAAACTGATACAAAGCACTGGTTGTCTAAAATCCGATGCTTGTCAGTTAAGATGAGTAACGTGTGAGCTTCCTGAACGATGTAGTTTGTTTGAGTTGAAAATTGACTGCCCTTACCTGAAAAGATGTCTTGCTTGTAGGAAGACTCAGAGCCTGGGATTTAACTCCATTTCTGAGTTGAAACACACAGCAGAGTTCTCATCCATTGTTCACACTCTGCTTTACAGCAAGAAGAACGCTCTTGCTTTCTAGAGTCTCTAAGACAGCACGAAACTTGAGTGTGCTGAGACCAAAAGAACTGTGTTTCCTACACATACGGACCATATCTAGTCTAACCCTGCGTCTGAAACTGATACAAAGCACCGGTCGTCTAACATCCAATGCTTGTCAGTTAAGATGAGGAACGTGTGAGCTTCGTGAGCGACGTAGTTTATTTGAGCTGAAAAGTGACTGCCCTTACCTGAAACGAAGTCTTGCTTGTAGGAAGACTCAGAGCCGGGTATTTAACTCCATTTCTGAAGTGAAACACACAGCAGAATTCTCATCCATTCTTCACACTCTGCTTTACAGCAAGAAGCACGCTCTTGCTATCTAGAGTCTCTAATACAGCAGGAAACATGAGTGTTCTCAGAAAAAAAGAATGGTGTTTCCTACACATACGGACCATATCTAGTTCAACTCTGCTTCTGAAACTGAAACAAACCACAGGTCCTCTAACATCCAATGCTTCTCAGTGAAGATGAGAAACGTGTGAGCTTCGTGAACGATGTAGTTCGTTTGAGCTGAAAGTAATTGCCCTTACTTGAAATGAATTGTTGCTTGTAGGAAGACACAGAGCCTGGTATTTAACTCCATTTCTGAAGGGAAACACACAACACAGTTTTCATCCATGGATCACAGTCTGCTGTAGAGCAAGAAGCACGCTCTTGCTTCTAGATTTTCTAATACAGCAGGAAACGTGAGTCTGCTGAGAACCAAAGAACGGTGTTTCTTATACATTCGGACCATATCTAGTCCAACTCTGCTTCTGAAACTGATACAAAGCACTGGTCCTCTAACATCCGAATGCTTGTCAGTTAAGATGAGAAACGTGTGAGCTTCCTGAACGATGTAGTTCGTTTGAGCTATAAAGTGACTGCCCTTACCTGATAGAAGTCTTGCGTGTAGGAAGACACAGAGCCTGGGATTTAACTCCATTTCTGAAGGGAAACACACAACACAGTTCTCATCCATGGATCACAGTCTGCTGTAGAGCAAGAAGCACGCTCTTGCTTTCTAAAGTCTCTAATACAGCAGGAAACATGAGTGTCCTGAGAACAAAAGAACGGTGTTTCTTACAGATACGGACCATATCAAGTCCAACTCTGCTTCTGAAACTGATACAAAGCACTGGTCGTCTAACATCTGATGCTTGTCAGTTAAGATGAGAAATGTGTGAGCTTCCTGAACGATGTAGTTCGTTTGAGCTGAAAAGTGACTGCCCTTACCTGAAATGAAGTCTTGCTTGTAGGAAGACACAGAGCCTGGGATTTAACTCCCTTTCTGAAAGGAAACACACAGCAGAGTTCTCATCCATTTATCAAACTCTGCTTTAGAGCAAGAAGCACGCTCTAGCTTCCTAGAGTCTCTAAGACAGCAGGAAACTTGAGTGTGCTGAGAACAAATGAACTGTGTTCCTACACATAGGGATCATATCTAGTCCAACTCTGCATCTGAAACTGATGCAAAGCACTGGTCCTCTATCATCCAGTGCATGTCAGTTAAGATGAGAAACGTGTGAGCTTCGTGAACGATGTTGTTTGTTTGAGCTGAAAAGTGTCTGCTCTTACCTGAACAGAAGTCTTGCATGTAAGAAGACACAGAGCCTGGGATTTAACTCCATTTTTGAAGGGAAACACACAACACAATTCTCATCCATGGATCACAATCTGCTTTAGAGCAAGAAACAAGCTCATGCTTTCTAGAGTCTCTAATACAGCAGGAAACGTGAGTGTGCTGAGAACAAAAGAACGTTGTTTCTTACACATACGGACCATATCTAGTCCAACTCTGCTTCTGAAACTGATACAAAGCAATGGTCGTCTAACATCCGATGCTTGTCAGTTAAGATGAGTAACGTGTGAGCTTCCTGAACGATGTGGTTCTTTTCAGCTGTAAAGTGACTGCCCTTACCTGAAACGAAGTCTTGCTTGTAGGAAGACTCAGAGCCGGGGATATAACTACATTTCTGAATTGAAACTCACTGCAGAGTTCTCATCCACTGATCACACTCTGCTTTAGAGCAAGAAGCACGCTCTTGCTTTCCACAGTCTCTAATACAGCAGGAAACGTGAGTAGGCTCATAAGAAAAGAACCGTGTTTCCTATACATACGGACCATGTCTAGTTCAACTCTGCTTGAAATTGAAACAAAGCAGAGGTCCTCTGACATCCAATGCTTCTCAGTTAAGATGAGAAACGTGTGAGCTTCGTGAACGATGTAGTTCCTTTGAGCTGTAAAGTAACTTCCCTTACCTGAAATGAAGTCTTGCTTGTAGGAAGACTCAGAGCCGGGGATATAACTCCATTTCTAAAGTGAAACACATTGCAGAGTTGTCATCCATTGTTCACACGCTGCTTTAGAGCAAGAAGCACACTCTTGCTTTCCAGATTCTTTAAGACAGCATGAAACGTGAGTGTGCTGAGAACAAAAGAACGGTGTTTCCTACACATATGGACCATATCTAGTCCAACTCTGCTTCTGAAACTGATACAAAGCACTGGTCCTCTAACATCCAATGCTTGTCAGTTAAGATGAGGAACGTGTGAGCTTCGTGAACGATGTAGTTTGTTTGAGCTGAAAAGTGACTGCCCTTACCTGAAACGAAGTCTTGCCTGTAGGAAGACTCAGAGCCAGGGAAATAACTCCATTTCTGAAGCGAAACACACTGCAGAGTTCTCATCCATTGATCGCACTCTGCTTTAGAGCAAGAAGCACGCTCTAGCTTTCTAGAGTCTCTAAGACAGCAGGAAACTTGAGTGTGATGAGAACAAAAGAACGGTGTTTCCTACACATTCGCACCATATCTAGTCCAACTCTGCTTCTGAAACTGAAACAAACCACAGGTCCTCTAACATCCAAGGCTTGTCAGTTAAGAAGAGAAACGTGTGAGCTCTGTGAACGATGTAGTTCGTTTGAGCTGTAAAGAAAAATTCCCTTACCTGAAATGAAGTCTTGCTTTTAGGAAGACTCAGAGCCAGGGATTTAATTCCATTTCTGAAGTGAAACACACAACAGAGTTCTCATCCATTGATCACATTCTGATTTAGAGTAAGAAGCACACTCTAGCTTTCTAGAGTCTCTAAGAGAGCAGGAAACTTGAGTGTGCTGACAACAAATTAACGGTGTTTCCTACACATACGTATCATATCTAGTCCAAATCTGCTTCTGAAAGTGATACAAAGCACTGGTCCTCTAACATCCAATGCTTGTCAGTTAAGATGAGGAACGTGTGAGCTTCATGAACGATGTAGTTCGTTTGAGCTGTAAAGTGACTGCCCTTACCTGAAATGAAGTCTTGCTTGTAGGAAGACACAGAGCCTGGGATTTAACTCCCTTTCTGAAAGGAAACACACAGCAGAGTTCTCATCCATTTATCAAACTCTGCTTTAGAGCAAGAAGCACGCTCTAGCTTCCTAGAGTCTCTAAGACAGCAGGAAACTTGAGTGTGCTGAGAACAAATGAACTGTGTTCCTACACATAGGGATCATATCTAGTCCAACTCTGCATCTGAAACTGATGCAAAGCACTGGTCCTCTATCATCCAGTGCATGTCAGTTAAGATGAGAAACGTGTGAGCTTCGTGAACGATGTTGTTTGTTTGAGCTGAAAAGTGTCTGCTCTTACCTGAACAGAAGTCTTGCATGTAAGAAGACACAGAGCCTGGGATTTAACTCCATTTTTGAAGGGAAACACACAACACAATTCTCATCCATGGATCACAATCTGCTTTAGAGCAAGAAACAAGCTCATGCTTTCTAGAGTCTCTAATACAGCAGGAAACGTGAGTGTGCTGAGAACAAAAGAACGTTGTTTCTTACACATACGGACCATATCTAGTCCAACTCTGCTTCTGAAACTGATACAAAGCAATGGTCGTCTAACATCCGATGCTTGTCAGTTAAGATGAGTAACGTGTGAGCTTCCTGAACGATGTGGTTCTTTTCAGCTGTAAAGTGACTGCCCTTACCTGAAACGAAGTCTTGCTTGTAGGAAGACTCAGAGCCGGGGATATAACTACATTTCTGAATTGAAACTCACTGCAGAGTTCTCATCCACTGATCACACTCTGCTTTAGAGCAAGAAGCACGCTCTTGCTTTCCACAGTCTCTAATACAGCAGGAAACGTGAGTAGGCTCATAAGAAAAGAACCGTGTTTCCTATACATACGGACCATGTCTAGTTCAACTCTGCTTGAAATTGAAACAAAGCAGAGGTCCTCTGACATCCAATGCTTCTCAGTTAAGATGAGAAACGTGTGAGCTTCGTGAACGATGTAGTTCCTTTGAGCTGTAAAGTAACTTCCCTTACCTGAAATGAAGTCTTGCTTGTAGGAAGACTCAGAGCCGGGGATATAACTCCATTTCTAAAGTGAAACACATTGCAGAGTTGTCATCCATTGTTCACACGCTGCTTTAGAGCAAGAAGCACACTCTTGCTTTCCAGATTCTTTAAGACAGCATGAAACGTGAGTGTGCTGAGAACAAAAGAACGGTGTTTCCTACACATATGGACCATATCTAGTCCAACTCTGCTTCTGAAACTGATACAAAGCACTGGTCCTCTAACATCCAATGCTTGTCAGTTAAGATGAGGAACGTGTGAGCTTCGTGAACGATGTAGTTTGTTTGAGCTGAAAAGTGACTGCCCTTACCTGAAACGAAGTCTTGCCTGTAGGAAGACTCAGAGCCAGGGAAATAACTCCATTTCTGAAGCGAAACACACTGCAGAGTTCTCATCCATTGATCGCACTCTGCTTTAGAGCAAGAAGCACGCTCTAGCTTTCTAGAGTCTCTAAGACAGCAGGAAACTTGAGTGTGATGAGAACAAAAGAACGGTGTTTCCTACACATTCGCACCATATCTAGTCCAACTCTGCTTCTGAAACTGAAACAAACCACAGGTCCTCTAACATCCAAGGCTTGTCAGTTAAGAAGAGAAACGTGTGAGCTCTGTGAACGATGTAGTTCGTTTGAGCTGTAAAGAAAAATTCCCTTACCTGAAATGAAGTCTTGCTTTTAGGAAGACTCAGAGCCAGGGATTTAATTCCATTTCTGAAGTGAAACACACAACAGAGTTCTCATCCATTGATCACATTCTGATTTAGAGTAAGAAGCACACTCTAGCTTTCTAGAGTCTCTAAGAGAGCAGGAAACTTGAGTGTGCTGACAACAAATTAACGGTGTTTCCTACACATACGTATCATATCTAGTCCAAATCTGCTTCTGAAAGTGATACAAAGCACTGGTCCTCTAACATCCAATGCTTGTCAGTTAAGATGAGGAACGTGTGAGCTTCATGAACGATGTAGTTCGTTTGAGCTGTAAAGTGACTGCCCTTACCTGGAACGAAGTCTTGCTTGTAGGAAGACTCAGAGCCGGGGATATAACTACATTTCTGAATTGAAACTCACTGCAGAGTTCTCATCCACTGATCACACTCTGCTTTAGAGCAAGAAGCACGCTCTTGCTTTCCACAGTCTCTAATACAGCAGGAAACGTGAGTAGGCTCATAAGAAAAGAACCGTGTTTCCTATACATACGGACCATGTCTAGTTCAACTCTGCTTGAAATTGAAACAAAGCAGAGGTCCTCTGACATCCAATGCTTCTCAGTTAAGATGAGAAACGTGTGAGCTTCGTGAACGATGTAGTTCCTTTGAGCTGTAAAGTAACTTCCCTTACCTGAAATGAAGTCTTGCTTGTAGGAAGACTCAGAGCCGGGGATATAACTCCATTTCTAAAGTGAAACACATTGCAGAGTTGTCATCCATTGTTCACACGCTGCTTTAGAGCAAGAAGCACACTCTTGCTTTCCAGATTCTTTAAGACAGCATGAAACGTGAGTGTGCTGAGAACAAAAGAACGGTGTTTCCTACACATATGGACCATATCTAGTCCAACTCTGCTTCTGAAACTGATACAAAGCACTGGTCCTCTAACATCCAATGCTTGTCAGTTAAGATGAGGAACGTGTGAGCTTCGTGAACGATGTAGTTTGTTTGAGCTGAAAAGTGACTGCCCTTACCTGAAACGAAGTCTTGCCTGTAGGAAGACTCAGAGCCAGGGAAATAACTCCATTTCTGAAGCGAAACACACTGCAGAGTTCTCATCCATTGATCGCACTCTGCTTTAGAGCAAGAAGCACGCTCTAGCTTTCTAGAGTCTCTAAGACAGCAGGAAACTTGAGTGTGATGAGAACAAAAGAACGGTGTTTCCTACACATTCGCACCATATCTAGTCGAACTCTGCTTCTGAAACTGAAACAAACCACAGGTCCTCGAACATCCAATGCTTGTCAGTTAAGAAGAGAAACGTGTGAGCTCTGTGAACGATGTAGTTCGTTTGAGCTGTAAAGAAAAATTCCCTTACCTGAAATGAAGTCTTGCTTTTAGGAAGACTCAGAGCCAGGGATTTAATTCCATTTCTGAAGTGAAACACACAACAGAGTTCTCATCCATTGATCACACTCTGATTTAGAGTAAGAAGCACACTCTAGCTTTCTAGAGTCTCTAAGAGAGCAGGAAACTTGAGTGTGCTGACAACAAATTAACGGTGTTTCCTACACATACGGATCATATCTAGTCCAACTCTGCTTCTGAAAGTGATACAAAGCACTGGTCCTCTAACATCCAATGCTTGTCAGTTAAGATGAGGAACGTGTGAGCTTCGTGAACGATGTAGTGCGTTTGAGCTGTAAAGTGACTGCCCTTACCTGAAACGAAGTCTTGCTTGTAGGAAGACTCAGAGCCGGGGATATAACTACATTTCTGAATTGAAACTCACTGCAGAGTTCTCATCCACTGATCACACTCTGCTTTAGAGCAAGAAGCACGCTCTTGCTTTCCACAGTCTCTAATACAGCAGGAAACGTGAGTAGGCTCATAAGAAAAGAACCGTGTTTCCTATACATATGGACGATATCTAGTTCAACTCTGCTTGAAATTGAAACAAAGCAGAGGTCCTCTGACATCCAATGCTTCTCAGTTAAGATGAGAAACGTGTGAGCTTCGTGAACGATGTAGTTCCTTTGAGCTGTAAAGTAACTTCCCTTACCTGAAATGAAGTCTTGCTTGTAGGAAGACTCAGAGCCGGGGATATAACTCCATTTCTGAAGTGAAACACATTGCAGAGTTGTCATCCATTGCTCACACGCTGCTTTAGAGCAAGAAGCACGCTCTTGCTTTCCAGAGTCTTTAAGACAGCATGAAACGTGAGTGTGCTGAGAACAAATGAACGGTGTTTCCTACACATATGGACCATATCTAGTCCAACTCTGCTTCTGAAACTGATACAAAGCACTGGTTGTCTAAAATCCGATGCTTGTCAGTTAAGATGAGTAACGTGTGAGCTTCCTGAACGATGTAGTTTGTTTGAGTTGAAAATTGACTGCCCTTACCTGAAAAGATGTCTTGCTTGTAGGAAGACTCAGAGCCTGGGATTTAACTCCATTTCTGAGTTGAAACACACAGCAGAGTTCTCATCCATTGTTCACACTCTGCTTTACAGCAAGAAGAACGCTCTTGCTTTCTAGAGTCTCTAAGACAGCACGAAACTTGAGTGTGCTGAGACCAAAAGAACTGTGTTTCCTACACATACGGACCATATCTAGTCTAACCCTGCGTCTGAAACTGATACAAAGCACCGGTCGTCTAACATCCAATGCTTGTCAGTTAAGATGAGGAACGTGTGAGCTTCGTGAGCGACGTAGTTTATTTGAGCTGAAAAGTGACTGCCCTTACCTGAAACGAAGTCTTGCTTGTAGGAAGACTCAGAGCCGGGTATTTAACTCCATTTCTGAAGTGAAACACACAGCAGAATTCTCATCCATTCTTCACACTCTGCTTTACAGCAAGAAGCACGCTCTTGCTATCTAGAGTCTCTAATACAGCAGGAAACATGAGTGTTCTCAGAAAAAAAGAATGGTGTTTCCTACACATACGGACCATATCTAGTTCAACTCTGCTTCTGAAACTGAAACAAACCACAGGTCCTCTAACATCCAATGCTTCTCAGTGAAGATGAGAAACGTGTGAGCTTCGTGAACGATGTAGTTCGTTTGAGCTGAAAGTAATTGCCCTTACTTGAAATGAATTGTTGCTTGTAGGAAGACTCAGAGCCTGGTATTTAACTCCATTTCTGAAGGGAAATACACAACACAGTTTTCATCCATGGATCACAGTCTGCTGTAGAGCAAGAAGCACGCTCTTGCTTCTAGATTTTCTAATACAGCAGGAAACGTGAGTCTGCTGAGAACCAAAGAACGGTGTTTCTTATACATTCGGACCATATCTAGTCCAACTCTGCTTCTGAAACTGATACAAAGCACTGGTCCTCTAACATCCGATGCTTGTCAGTTAAGATGAGAAACGTGTGAGCTTCCTGAACGATGTAGTTCGTTTGAGCTATAAAGTGACTGCCCTTACCTGATAGAAGTCTTGCGTGTAGGAAGACACAGAGCCTGGGATTTAACTCCATTTCTGAAGGGAAACACACAACACAGTTCTCATCCATGGATCACAGTCTGCTGTAGAGCAAGAAGCACGCTCTTGCTTTCTAAAGTCTCTAATACAGCAGGAAACATGAGTGTCCTGAGAACAAAAGAACGGTGTTTCTTACAGATACGGACCATATCAAGTCCAACTCTGCTTCTGAAACTGATACAAAGCACTGGTCGTCTAACATCTGATGCTTGTCAGTTAAGATGAGAAATGTGTGAGCTTCCTGAACGATGTAGTTCGTTTGAGCTGAAAAGTGACTGCCCTTACCTGAAATGAAGTCTTGCTTGTAGGAAGACACAGAGCCTGGGATTTAACTCCCTTTCTGAAAGGAAACACACAGCAGAGTTCTCATCCATTTATCAAACTCTGCTTTAGAGCAAGAAGCACGCTCTAGCTTCCTAGAGTCTCTAAGACAGCAGGAAACTTGAGTGTGCTGAGAACAAATGAACTGTGTTCCTACACATAGGGATCATATCTAGTCCAACTCTGCATCTGAAACTGATGCAAAGCACTGGTCCTCTATCATCCAGTGCATGTCAGTTAAGATGAGAAACGTGTGAGCTTCGTGAACGATGTTGTTTGTTTGAGCTGAAAAGTGTCTGCTCTTACCTGAACAGAAGTCTTGCATGTAAGAAGACACAGAGCCTGGGATTTAACTCCATTTTTGAAGGGAAACACACAACACAATTCTCATCCATGGATCACAATCTGCTTTAGAGCAAGAAACAAGCTCATGCTTTCTAGAGTCTCTAATACAGCAGGAAACGTGAGTGTGCTGAGAACAAAAGAACGTTGTTTCTTACACATACGGACCATATCTAGTCCAACTCTGCTTCTGAAACTGATACAAAGCAATGGTCGTCTAACATCCGATGCTTGTCAGTTAAGATGAGTAACGTGTGAGCTTCCTGAACGATGTGGTTCTTTTCAGCTGAAAAGTGACTGCCCTTACCTGAAATGAAGTCTTGCTTGTAGGAAGACACAGAGCCTGGGATTTAACTCCATTTCTGAAGGGAAACACACAACACAGTTCTCATCCATGAATCACACTCTGCTTTAGAGCAAGAAGCACGCTCTTGCTTTCTAGTGTCTCTAATACAGCAGGAAACGTGAGTGTGCTCATAAGAAAATATCCGGGTTTCATATATATAGGGACAATATCTACTTCAACACTGCTTGAAATTGATACAAAGCAAAGGTCCTCTAACATCCAATGCTTCTCAGTTAAGATGAGAAATATGTGAGCTTCGTGAACGATATTGAACCTTTGAGCTGTAAAGTAAATGCCCTTACCTGAAATGAAGTCTTCCTTGTAGGAAGACTCAGAGCCAGGGATTTAACTCCATTTCTGAAGTGAAACATACAGCAGAGTTCTCATCAATTGCCCACACTCTGCTTTAGAGCAAGAAGCACGCTTTACCTTTCTAGAGTCTCTTAGACAGCAGGAAATTTGAGTGTGCTGAGAACAAATGAAAGGTGTTTCCTACATATACGGATCGTATGTAGTCCAACTCTGCTTCTGAAACTGATAAAAAGAACCGGTCCTCTAACATCCAATGCTTGTCAGTTAAGATGAGAAACGTGTGAGCTTCAAGAACGATGTATTTCGTTTGAGCTGAAAAGTGACTGCCCTTACCTGAAACGAAATCTTCCTTGTAGGAAGACTCAGAGCCTGGGATTTAACTCCAGTTCTGAAGTGAAACACACTGCAGAGTTCTCATCCATTGATCACACTCTGCTTTAGAGCAAGAAGCAAGCTCTAGCTTTCTAGAGTCTCTAAGACAGCCTGAAACGTGAGTGTGCTGAGAACAAAAGAACGGTGTTTCTTACACATACGGACCATATCTAGTCCAACTCTGCTTCTGAAACTGATGCAAAGCAATGGTCCTCTAACATCCGATGCTTGTCAGTTAAGATGAGAAACGTGTGAGCTTCAAGAACGATGTAGTTCGTTTGAGCTGAAAAGTGACTTCCCTTACCTGAAATGAATTCTTGCTTGTAGGAAGACTCAGAGCCTGGGATTTAACTCCATTTCTGAAGTGAAACTCACAGCAGAGGTCTCATCCTTGATCACACTCTGCTTTAGAGCAAGAAGCCAGCTCTAGCTTTCTAGAGTCTCTAAGACAGCCTGAAACGTTAGTGTGCTGAGAACAAAAGAACGCTGTTTCCTACAAATACGGACCATATCTAGTCCAACTCTGCTTCTGAAACTGATACAAAGCAATGGTCCTCTAACATCCGATGCTTGTCCGTTAAGATGAGAAACGTGTGAGCTTCAAGAACGATGTAGTTCGTTTGAGCTGAAAAGTGACTTCCCTTACCTGAAACGAATTCTTGCTTGTAGGAAGACACAGAGCCTGGGATTTAACTCCATTTCTGAAGGGAAACACAAAACACAGTTCTCATCCATGGTTCACACTCTGCTTTAGAGCAAGAAGCACACTCTTGCTTTCTAGAGTCTGTAATACAGCAGGAAATGTGAGTCTGCTGAGAACCAAAGAACGGTGTTTCCTATACATTCTGACCATATCTAGTCCAACTCAACTTCTTTAACTGATACAAAGCACTGGTCTTCTAACATCTGATGCTTGTCAGTTAAGATGAGAAACGTGTGAGCTTCCTGAACGATGTAGTTCGTTTGAGCTATAAAGTGACTGCCCTTACCTGATAGAAGTCTTGCGTGTAGGAAGACACAGAGCCTGGGATTTAACTCCATTTCTGAAGGGAAACACACAACACAGTTCTCATCCATGGATCACAGTCTGCTGTAGAGCAAGAAGCACGCTCTTGCTTTCTAAAGTCTCTAATACAGCAGGAAACATGAGTGTCCTGAGAACAAAAGAACGGTGTTTCTTACAGATACGGACCATATCAAGTCCAACTCTGCTTCTGAAACTGATACAAAGCACTGGTCGTCTAACATCTGATGCTTGTCAGTTAAGATGAGAAATGTGTGAGCTTCCTGAACGATGTAGTTCGTTTGAGCTGAAAAGTGACTGCCCTTACCTGAAATGAAGTCTTGCTTGTAGGAAGACACAGAGCCTGGGATTTAACTCCCTTTCTGAAAGGAAACACACAGCAGAGTTCTCATCCATTTATCAAACTCTGCTTTAGAGCAAGAAGCACGCTCTAGCTTCCTAGAGTCTCTAAGACAGCAGGAAACTTGAGTGTGCTGAGAACAAATGAACTGTGTTCCTACACATAGGGATCATATCTAGTCCAACTCTGCATCTGAAACTGATGCAAAGCACTGGTCCTCTATCATCCAGTGCATGTCAGTTAAGATGAGAAACGTGTGAGCTTCGTGAACGATGTTGTTTGTTTGAGCTGAAAAGTGTCTGCTCTTACCTGAACAGAAGTCTTGCATGTAAGAAGACACAGAGCCTGGGATTTAACTCCATTTTTGAAGGGAAACACACAACACAATTCTCATCCATGGATCACAATCTGCTTTAGAGCAAGAAACAAGCTCATGCTTTCTAGAGTCTCTAATACAGCAGGAAACGTGAGTGTGCTGAGAACAAAAGAACGTTGTTTCTTACACATACGGACCATATCTAGTCCAACTCTGCTTCTGAAACTGATACAAAGCAATGGTCGTCTAACATCCGATGCTTGTCAGTTAAGATGAGTAACGTGTGAGCTTCCTGAACGATGTGGTTCTTTTCAGCTGTAAAGTGACTGCCCTTACCTGAAACGAAGTCTTGCTTGTAGGAAGACTCAGAGCCGGGGATATAACTACATTTCTGAATTGAAACTCACTGCAGAGTTCTCATCCACTGATCACACTCTGCTTTAGAGCAAGAAGCACGCTCTTGCTTTCCACAGTCTCTAATACAGCAGGAAACGTGAGTAGGCTCATAAGAAAAGAACCGTGTTTCCTATACATATGGACGATATCTAGTTCAACTCTGCTTGAAATTGAAACAAAGCAGAGGTCCTCTGACATCCAATGCTTCTCAGTTAAGATGAGAAACGTGTGAGCTTCGTGAACGATGTAGTTCCTTTGAGCTGTAAAGTAACTTCCCTTACCTGAAATGAAGTCTTGCTTGTAGGAAGACTCAGAGCCGGGGATATAACTCCATTTCTGAAGTGAAACACATTGCAGAGTTGTCATCCATTGCTCACACGCTGCTTTAGAGCAAGAAGCACGCTCTTGCTTTCCAGAGTCTTTAAGACAGCATGAAACGTGAGTGTGCTGAGAACAAATGAACGGTGTTTCCTACACATATGGACCATATCTAGTCCAACTCTGCTTCTGAAACTGATACAAAGCACTGGTTGTCTAAAATCCGATGCTTGTCAGTTAAGATGAGTAACGTGTGAGCTTCCTGAACGATGTAGTTTGTTTGAGTTGAAAATTGACTGCCCTTACCTGAAAAGATGTCTTGCTTGTAGGAAGACTCAGAGCCTGGGATTTAACTCCATTTCTGAGTTGAAACACACAGCAGAGTTCTCATCCATTGTTCACACTCTGCTTTACAGCAAGAAGAACGCTCTTGCTTTCTAGAGTCTCTAAGACAGCACGAAACTTGAGTGTGCTGAGACCAAAAGAACTGTGTTTCCTACACATACGGACCATATCTAGTCTAACCCTGCGTCTGAAACTGATACAAAGCACCGGTCGTCTAACATCCAATGCTTGTCAGTTAAGATGAGGAACGTGTGAGCTTCGTGAGCGACGTAGTTTATTTGAGCTGAAAAGTGACTGCCCTTACCTGAAACGAAGTCTTGCTTGTAGGAAGACTCAGAGCCGGGTATTTAACTCCATTTCTGAAGTGAAACACACAGCAGAATTCTCATCCATTCTTCACACTCTGCTTTACAGCAAGAAGCACGCTCTTGCTATCTAGAGTCTCTAATACAGCAGGAAACATGAGTGTTCTCAGAAAAAAAGAATGGTGTTTCCTACACATACGGACCATATCTAGTTCAACTCTGCTTCTGAAACTGAAACAAACCACAGGTCCTCTAACATCCAATGCTTCTCAGTGAAGATGAGAAACGTGTGAGCTTCGTGAACGATGTAGTTCGTTTGAGCTGAAAGTAATTGCCCTTACTTGAAATGAATTGTTGCTTGTAGGAAGACACAGAGCCTGGTATTTAACTCCATTTCTGAAGGGAAACACACAACACAGTTTTCATCCATGGATCACAGTCTGCTGTAGAGCAAGAAGCACGCTCTTGCTTCTAGATTTTCTAATACAGCAGGAAACGTGAGTCTGCTGAGAACCAAAGAACGGTGTTTCTTATACATTCGGACCATATCTAGTCCAACTCTGCTTCTGAAACTGATACAAAGCACTGGTCCTCTAACATCCGAATGCTTGTCAGTTAAGATGAGAAACGTGTGAGCTTCCTGAACGATGTAGTTCGTTTGAGCTATAAAGTGACTGCCCTTACCTGATAGAAGTCTTGCGTGTAGGAAGACACAGAGCCTGGGATTTAACTCCATTTCTGAAGGGAAACACACAACACAGTTCTCATCCATGGATCACAGTCTGCTGTAGAGCAAGAAGCACGCTCTTGCTTTCTAAAGTCTCTAATACAGCAGGAAACATGAGTGTCCTGAGAACAAAAGAACGGTGTTTCTTACAGATACGGACCATATCAAGTCCAACTCTGCTTCTGAAACTGATACAAAGCACTGGTCGTCTAACATCTGATGCTTGTCAGTTAAGATGAGAAATGTGTGAGCTTCCTGAACGATGTAGTTCGTTTGAGCTGAAAAGTGACTGCCCTTACCTGAAATGAAGTCTTGCTTGTAGGAAGACACAGAGCCTGGGATTTAACTCCCTTTCTGAAAGGAAACACACAGCAGAGTTCTCATCCATTTATCAAACTCTGCTTTAGAGCAAGAAGCACGCTCTAGCTTCCTAGAGTCTCTAAGACAGCAGGAAACTTGAGTGTGCTGAGAACAAATGAACTGTGTTCCTACACATAGGGATCATATCTAGTCCAACTCTGCATCTGAAACTGATGCAAAGCACTGGTCCTCTATCATCCAGTGCATGTCAGTTAAGATGAGAAACGTGTGAGCTTCGTGAACGATGTTGTTTGTTTGAGCTGAAAAGTGTCTGCTCTTACCTGAACAGAAGTCTTGCATGTAAGAAGACACAGAGCCTGGGATTTAACTCCATTTTTGAAGGGAAACACACAACACAATTCTCATCCATGGATCACAATCTGCTTTAGAGCAAGAAACAAGCTCATGCTTTCTAGAGTCTCTAATACAGCAGGAAACGTGAGTGTGCTGAGAACAAAAGAACGTTGTTTCTTACACATACGGACCATATCTAGTCCAACTCTGCTTCTGAAACTGATACAAAGCAATGGTCGTCTAACATCCGATGCTTGTCAGTTAAGATGAGTAACGTGTGAGCTTCCTGAACGATGTGGTTCTTTTCAGCTGAAAAGTGACTGCCCTTACCTGAAATGAAGTCTTGCTTGTAGGAAGACACAGAGCCTGGGATTTAACTCCATTTCTGAAGGGAAACACACAACACAGTTCTCATCCATGAATCACACTCTGCTTTAGAGCAAGAAGCACGCTCTTGCTTTCTAGTGTCTCTAATACAGCAGGAAACGTGAGTGTGCTCATAAGAAAATATCCGGGTTTCATATATATAGGGACAATATCTACTTCAACACTGCTTGAAATTGATACAAAGCAAAGGTCCTCTAACATCCAATGCTTCTCAGTTAAGATGAGAAATATGTGAGCTTCGTGAACGATATTGATCCTTTGAGCTGTAAAGTAAATGCCCTTACCTGAAATGAAGTCTTCCTTGTAGGAAGACTCAGAGCCAGGGATTTAACTCCATTTCTGAAGTGAAACATACAGCAGAGTTCTCATCAATTGCCCACACTCTGCTTTAGAGCAAGAAGCACGCTTTACCTTTCTAGAGTCTCTTAGACAGCAGGAAATTTGAGTGTGCTGAGAACAAATGAAAGGTGTTTCCTACATATACGGATCGTATGTAGTCCAACTCTGCTTCTGAAACTGATAAAAAGAACCGGTCCTCTAACATCCAATGCTTGTCAGTTAAGATGAGAAACGTGTGAGCTTCAAGAACGATGTATTTCGTTTGAGCTGAAAAGTGACTGCCCTTACCTGAAACGAAATCTTCCTTGTAGGAAGACTCAGAGCCTGGGATTTAACTCCAGTTCTGAAGTGAAACACACTGCAGAGTTCTCATCCATTGATCACACTCTGCTTTAGAGCAAGAAGCAAGCTCTAGCTTTCTAGAGTCTCTAAGACAGCCTGAAACGTGAGTGTGCTGAGAACAAAAGAACGGTGTTTCTTACACATACGGACCATATCTAGTCCAACTCTGCTTCTGAAACTGATGCAAAGCAATGGTCCTCTAACATCCGATGCTTGTCAGTTAAGATGAGAAACGTGTGAGCTTCAAGAACGATGTAGTTCGTTTGAGCTGAAAAGTGACTTCCCTTACCTGAAATGAATTCTTGCTTGTAGGAAGACTCAGAGCCTGGGATTTAACTCCATTTCTGAAGTGAAACTCACAGCAGAGGTCTCATCCTTGATCACACTCTGCTTTAGAGCAAGAAGCCAGCTCTAGCTTTCTAGAGTCTCTAAGACAGCCTGAAACGTTAGTGTGCTGAGAACAAAAGAACGCTGTTTCCTACAAATACGGACCATATCTAGTCCAACTCTGCTTCTGAAACTGTTACAAAGCAATGGTCCTCTAACATCCGATGCTTGTCCGTTAAGATGAGAAACGTGTGAGCTTCAAGAACGATGTAGTTCGTTTGAGCTGAAAAGTGACTTCCCTTACCTGAAACGAATTCTTGCTTGTAGGAAGACACAGAGCCTGGGATTTAACTCCATTTCTGAAGGGAAACACAAAACACAGTTCTCATCCATGGTTCACACTCTGCTTTAGAGCAAGAAGCACACTCTTGCTTTCTAGAGTCTGTAATACAGCAGGAAATGTGAGTCTGCTGAGAACCAAAGAACGGTGTTTCCTATACATTCTGACCATATCTAGTCCAACGCAACTTCTTTAACTGATACAAAGCACTGGTCTTCTAACATCTGATGCTTGTCAGTTAAGATGAGAAACGTGTGAGCTTCCTGAACGATGTAGTTTGTTTGAGCTGAAAAGTGACTGCCCTTACCTGAAATGAAGTCTTGCGTGTAGGAAGACACAGAGCCTGGGATTTAACTCCATTTCTGAAGGGAAACACACAACACAGTTCTCATCCAAGGTTCACACTCTGCTTTAGATCACGAAGCACGCTCTTGCTTACTAGAGTCTCTAATACAGCAGGAAACGTGAGTGTGCTGAGAACCAAAGAACGGTGTTTCTTACACATTCGGACCATATCTAGTCCCACTCTGCAGCTGAAACTGATGCAAAGCACTGGTCCTCTAACATCCAGTGCATGTCAGTTAAGATGAGAAACGTGTGATCTTCGTAACGATGTTGTTTGTTTGAGCTGAAAAGTGTCTGCCCTTACCTTAAATGAAGTCTTGCTTTTAGGAAGACACAGAGCCTGGGATTTAACTCCATTTCTGAAGGGAAACACACAACACAGTTCTCATCCATGGATCACACTCTGCTTTAGAGCAAGAAGCACGCTCTGGCTTTCTAGAGTCTCTAATACAGCAGGAAACGTAAGTGTGCTCATAAGAAAAGAACCGTGTTTCCTATACATAGGGACAATATCTAGTTCAACACTGCTTGAAATTGCTACAAAGCAAAGGTCCTCTAACATCCAATGCTTCTCAGTTAAGATGAGAAATGTGTGAGCTTCGTGAACGATATAGATCCTTTGAGTGTAAAGTAAATGCCCTTACCTGAAGAGAAGTCTTGCTTGTAGGAAGACTCAGAGCCAGGGATTTAACTCCATTTCTGAAGTGAAACACACAGCAGAGTTCTCATCAATTGCCCACACTCTGCTTTAGAGCAAGAAGCACGCTTTACCTTTCTAGAATCTCTTAGACAGCAGGAAACTTGAGTGTGCTGAGAACAAATGAATGGTGTTTCCTACACATACAGATCATATCTAGTCCAACTCTGCTTCTGAAACTGATAAAAAGCACCGGTCCTCTAACATCCAATGCTTGTCAGTTAAGATGAAAAACGTGTGATCTTCGTGAACGATGTAGTTCGTTTGAGCTGAAAGTAACTGCCCTTATTTGAAACGAAGTCTTCCTTGTTTGTAGACTCAGAGCCTGGGATTTAACTCCATTTCTGAAGTGAAACACACAGCAGAGTTCTCATCCATTTATCAAACTCTGCTTTAGAGCAAGAAGCACGCTCTAGCTTTCTAGAATCTCTAAGACAGCAGGAAACATGAGTGTGCTGAGAACAAAAGAACGGTGTTTCTTACACATACAGACCATATCTAGTCCAACTCTGCTTCTGAAACTGATACAAATCACTGGTCGTCTAACATCCGATGCTTGTCAGTTAAGATGAGTAACGTGTGAGCTTTCTGAACGATGTGGTTCTTTTGAGCTGAAAAGTGACTGCCCTTACCTGAAACGAAGTCTTGCTTGTAGGAAGACTCAGAGCCGGGGATTTAACTCCATTTCTGAAGTGAAACACACAGCAGATTTGTCATCCATTCTTCACACTCTGCTTTACAGCAAGAAGCACGCTCTTGCTATCTAGAGTCTCTAATACAGCAGGAAACATGAGTGTGCTCAGAACAAAAGAATGGTGTTTCCTACACATACGGACCATATCTAGTTCAACTCTGCTTCTGAAACTGAAACAAACCACAGGTCCTCGAACATCCAATGCTTGTCAGTGAAGAGGAGAAAGGTGTGAGCTTCGTGAACGATGTAGTTTGTTTGAGCTGAAAAAGTACAGCCCTTACCTGAAACGAAGTCTTGCGTGTATGAAGACACAGAGCCTGGGATTTAACTCCATTTCTGAAGGCAAACACACAACACAGTTCTCATCCATGGATCACACTCTGCTTTAGAGCAAGAAGCACGCTCTTGTTTCTAGAGTCTCTGATACAGCACGAAACGTGAGTGTGCTCAGAAGAAAAGAAATGTGTTTCCTATACATACGGACCATATCAAGTTCAACTCTGCTTGAATTTGATACAAAGCAAAGGGCCTCTAACACCCAATGTTCTCAGTTAAGATGAGAAACGTGTGAGCTTCGTGAACTATGTAGTTCTTTTGAGATGTAAAGTAACTGCCCTTACCTGAAACGAAGTCTTCCTTGTAGGAAGACTCAAAGACTGGGATTTAACTCCATTTCTGATGTGAAACACACAAGAGAGTTCTCATCCTTGATCACACTCTGCTATAGAGCAAGAAGCACGCTCTAGCTTTCTAGTGTCTCTAAGACAGCAGGAAACGTGAGTGTGCTGAGAACAAATGAACGGTGTTTCCTAAAAATACGGATCATATCTATTCCAACTCTGCATCTGAAACTGATGCAAAGCACTGGTCCTCTACCATCCAATGCTTGTCAGTTAAGATGAGGAACGTGTGAGCTTCGTGAACGATATAGTTCGTTTGAGTTGAAAAGTGACTGCCCTTACCTGAAACGAAGTCTTGCTTGTAGGAAGACTCAAAGACTGGGATTTAACTCCATTTCTGAAGTGAAACACACAGCAGAGTTCTCATCCATTGTTCACACTCTGCTTTAGAGCAAGAAACATGCTCTTGCTTTCCAGACACTCTAATACAGCAGGAAACCAGAGTGTCCTCAGAACAAAAGAACGGTGTTTCCTACACATACGGATCATATCTAGTCCAACTCTGCTTCTGAAACTGATACAAAGCACTGGTCATGCAACATCCAATGCTTGTCAGTTAAGATGAGGAACGTGTGAGATTCGGTAACGATGTAGTTTGTTTGAGCTGAAAAGTGACTGCCCTTACCTGAAACGAAGTCTTGCTTGTAGGAAGAATCAGAGCCTGGGATTTAACTCCATTTCTGAAGTGAAACTCACAGCAGAGTTCTCATCCATTGATCACACTCTGCTTTAGAGCAAGAAGCACGCTCTTGCTTTCTAGACTCTCTAATACAGCAGGAAACGTGAGTGTGCTCAGAAGAAAAGAACCGTGTTTCCTATACAAACGGAACATATCTAGTTCAACTCTGCTTGAAATTGATACAAAGCAAAGGTCCTCTAACATCCAATGCTTCTCAGTTAAGATGAGAAACGTGTGAGCATCGTGAATGATATAGTTCGTTTGAGCTGAAAAGTGACTGCCCTTACCTGAAACGAAGTCCTGCTTGTAGGAAGACTCAGAGCCAGGGATTTAACTCCATTTCTGAAGTGATACACACAACAGAGTTCTCATCCATTGATCACACACTGCTTTAGAGCAAGAAGCACGCTCTAGCTTTCTAGAGTATCTAAGACAGCAGGAAACATATGTGTGATGAGAAAAAAAGAACGGTGTTTCCTACAAATACGGATCATATCTAGTCCAACTCTGCTTATGAAAGTGATACAAATCACTGGTGCTCTAACATCCAATGCTTGTCAGTTAAGAGGAGAAACGTGTGAGCTTTGTGAACGACGTAGTTTGTTTGAGCTGAAAAGTGACAGCCCTTAACTGAAACGAAGTCTTGCTTGTAGGAAGACTCAGAGCCGGGGCTTTAACGCCATTTCTGTAGGGAAACACAAAACACAGTTCTCACCCATGGACCACACTCTGCTTTAGAGCAAGAAGCACGCTCTTGCTTTCTAGAGTCTCTAATACAGCAGGAAATGTGAGTGTGCTCAGATGAAAAGAACCGTGTTTCCTATACATACAGACCATATCTAGTTCAACTCTTCTTGAAATTGATATAAAGCAAAGGTCCTCTCACATCCAATGCTTCTCAGTTAAGATGACAAACGTGTGAGCTTCAATAACGATATAGTTCGTTTGAGCTGTAAAGAAAATGCCCTTAACTGAAACGAAGTCTTGCTTGTAGGAAGACTCAGAGCCAGGGATTTAACTCCATTTCTGAAGTGAAACACACAACAGAGTTCTCATCTATTCATCACACTCTGCTTTAGAGCAAGAAGCACGCTCTAGCTTTCTAGAATCTGTAATACAGCAGGAAACCTGAGTGTGCTGAGAACAAAAGTACGGGGTTTCTTACACATAGGGACCATATCTAGTCCAACGCTGCTTCTGAAACTGATACAAAGCAATGGTCTTCTAACATCCGATACTTGTCAGTTAAGATGAGAAACGTGTGAGCTTCGTGAACGATGTAGTTCGTTTGAGCTGTAAAGTGACTGCCCTTACCTGAAACGAAGTCTTCTTTGTAGGAAGACTCATAGACAGGTATTTAACTCCATTTGTGAAATGAAACACACAGCAGAGTTCTCATCCATTGATCACACTCTGCTTTAGAGCAAGAAGCACACTCTAGCTTTCTAGAGTCTCTAAGACAGCAGGAAACTTGAGTGTGCTGACAACAAATGAACGGTGTTTCCTACACAAACGGATCATATCTAGTCCAACTCTGCTTCTGAAACTGATACAAAGCACTGGTCCTCTAACATCCGATGCTTGTCAGTTAAGATGAGAAACAAGTGAGCTTCCTGAATGATGTAGTTCGTTTGACCTGAAAAGTGACTGCCCTTTCCTGAAACGAAGTCTTGCGTGTAGGAAGACAGAGATCCTGTGATTTAACTCCATTTCTGAAGGGAAACACACAACACAGTTCTCATCCATGGATCACACTCTGCTTTAGAGCAAGATGCACGCTCTTGCTTTCTAGAGTCTCTAATACAGCAGGAAATGTGACTGTGCTCAGAACAAAAGAACCGTGTTTTCTATACAAACGGAAGATATCTGGTTCAACTCTGCTTGAAATTGATACAAAGCAAAGGTCCTCTAACATCCAATGCTTCTCAGTTAAGATGAGAAACGTGTGAGCATCGTGACTGATATAGTTCGTTTGAGCTGAAAAGTGACTGCCCTTACCTGAAACGAAGTCCTGCTTGTAGGAAGACTCAGAGCCAGGGATTTAACTCCATTTCGGAAGTGATACACACAACAGAGTTCTCATCCATTGATCACATACTGCTTTAGAGCAAGAAGCACGCTCTAGCTTTCTAGATTCTCTAAGACAGCAGGAAACATAAGTGTGATGAGAAAAAAAGAATGGTGTTTCCTACACATACAGATCATATCTAGTCCAACTCTGCTTCTGAAACTGATACAAATCACTGCTCCTCTAACATCCAATGGTTGTCAGTAGAGATGAGAAACTTGTAAGCTTTGTGAACGATGTAGTTTGTTTGAGCTGAAAAGTGACAGCCCTTAACTGAAACGAAGTCTTGCTTGTAGGAAGACTCAGATCCGGGGATATAACTCCATTTCTGAAGGGAAACACACAACACAGTTCTCACCCATGGACCACACTCTGCTTTAGAGCAAGAAGCACGCTCTTGCTTTCTAGAGTCTCTAATACAGCAGGAAATGTGAGTGTGCTCAGATGAAAAGAACCGTGTTTCCTATACATACAGACCATATCTAGTTCAACTCTGCTTGAAATTGATACAAAGCAAAGGTCCTCTCACATCCAATGCTTCTCAGTTAAGATGAGAAACGTGTGAGCTTCGTGAACGATATAGTTCGTTTGAGGTGTAAAGAAAATGCCCTTAACTGAAATGAAGTCTTGCTTGTAGGAAGTCTCAGTGCCAGGGATTTAACTCCATTTCTGAAGTGAAACACACAACAGAGTTCTCATCTATTCATCACCCTCTGCTTTAGAGCAAGAAGCACGCTCTTGCTTTCTAGAGTCTGTAATACAGCAGGAAACCTGAGTGTGCTGAGAACAAAAGTACGGGGTTTCTTACACATACGGACCATATCTAGTCCAACTCTGCTTCTGAAACTGATACAAAGCAATGGTCCTCTAACATCCGATGCTTGTCAGTTAAGATGAGAAACGTGTGAGCTTCATGAACGATGTAGTTCGTTTGAGCTGTAAAGTGACTGCCCTTACCTGAAACGAAGTCTTCTTTGTAGGAAGACTCATAGCCAGGTATTTAACTCCATTTCTGAAGTGAAACACACAGCAGAGTTCTCTTCCATTGTTCACACTATGCATTAGAGCAAGAAGCATGCTCTAGCTTTCTAGAGTCTCTAAGACAGCAGGAAACTTGAGTGTGCTGAGAACAAATGAACGCTATTTTCTACACATACGGACCTTATCTAGTCCAACTCTGCTTCTGAAAGTGATACAAATCACTGGTCCTCTCACATCCAATGCTTGTCAGTTAAGAGGAGAAACGTGTGAGCTTTGTGAACGATGTAGTTTGTTTGAGCTGAAAAGTGACAGCCCTTAACTGAAACGAAGTCTTGCTTGTAGGAAGACTCAGAGCTGGGGATTTAACGCCATTTCTGTAGGGAAACACAAAACACAGTTCTCACCCATGGACCACACTCTGGTTTAGAGCAAGAAGCACGCTCTTGCTTTCTAGAGTCTCTAATACAGCAGGAAATGTGAGTGTGCTCAGATGAAAAGAACCGTGTTTCCTATACATACAGACCATATCTAGTTCAACTCTGCTTGAAATTGATACAAAGCAAAGGTCCTCTCACATCCAATGCTTCTCAGTTAAGATGACAAACGTGTGAGCTTCATGAACAATATAGTTCGTTTGAGCTGTAAAGAAAATGCCCTTACCTGAAACGAAGTCTTGCTTGTAGGAAGACTCAGAGCCAGGGATTTAACTCCATTTCTGAAGTGAAACACACAGCAGAGTTCTCATCCATTGATCACACTCTGCTTTAGAGCAAGAAGCACACTCTAGCTTTCTAGAGTCTCTAAGACAGCAGGAAACTTGAGTGTGCTGACAACAAATGAACGGTGTTTCCTACACAAACGGATCATATCTAGTCCAACTCTGCTTCTGAAACTGATACAAAGCACTGGTCCTCTAACATCCGATGCTTGTCAGTTAAGATGAGAAACATGTGAGCTTCCTGAATGATGTAGTTCGTTTGACCTGAAAACTGACTGCCCTTTCCTGAAACGAAGTCTTGCTTGTAGGAAGACAGAGATCCTGTGATTTAACTCCATTTCTGAAGGGAAACACAAAACACAGTTCTCATCCATGGTTCACACTCTGCTTTAGAGCAAGAAGCACACTCTTGCTTTCTAGAGTCTGTAATACAGCAGGAAATGTGAGTCTGCTGAGAACCAAAGAACGGTGTTTCCTATACATTCTGACCATATCTAGTCCAACGCAACTTCTTTAACTGATACAAAGCACTGGTCTTCTAACATCTGATGCTTGTCAGTTAAGATGAGAAACGTGTGAGCTTCCTGAACGATGTAGTTTGTTTGAGCTGAAAAGTGACTGCCCTTACCTGAAATGAAGTCTTGCGTGTAGGAAGACACAGAGCCTGGGATTTAACTCCATTTCTGAAGGGAAACACACAACACAGTTCTCATCCAAGGTTCACACTCTGCTTTAGATCACGAAGCACGCTCTTGCTTACTAGAGTCTCTAATACAGCAGGAAACGTGAGTGTGCTGAGAACCAAAGAACGGTGTTTCTTACACATTCGGACCATATCTAGTCCCACTCTGCAGCTGAAACTGATGCAAAGCACTGGTCCTCTAACATCCAGTGCATGTCAGTTAAGATGAGAAACGTGTGATCTTCGTAACGATGTTGTTTGTTTGAGCTGAAAAGTGTCTGCCCTTACCTTAAATGAAGTCTTGCTTTTAGGAAGACACAGAGCCTGGGATTTAACTCCATTTCTGAAGGGAAACACACAACACAGTTCTCATCCATGGATCACACTCTGCTTTAGAGCAAGAAGCACGCTCTGGCTTTCTAGAGTCTCTAATACAGCAGGAAACGTAAGTGTGCTCATAAGAAAAGAACCGTGTTTCCTATACATAGGGACAATATCTAGTTCAACACTGCTTGAAATTGCTACAAAGCAAAGGTCCTCTAACATCCAATGCTTCTCAGTTAAGATGAGAAATGTGTGAGCTTCGTGAACGATATAGATCCTTTGAGTGTAAAGTAAATGCCCTTACCTGAAGAGAAGTCTTGCTTGTAGGAAGACTCAGAGCCAGGGATTTAACTCCATTTCTGAAGTGAAACACACAGCAGAGTTCTCATCAATTGCCCACACTCTGCTTTAGAGCAAGAAGCACGCTTTACCTTTCTAGAATCTCTTAGACAGCAGGAAACTTGAGTGTGCTGAGAACAAATGAATGGTGTTTCCTACACATACAGATCATATCTAGTCCAACTCTGCTTCTGAAACTGATAAAAAGCACCGGTCCTCTAACATCCAATGCTTGTCAGTTAAGATGAAAAACGTGTGATCTTCGTGAACGATGTAGTTCGTTTGAGCTGAAAGTAACTGCCCTTATTTGAAACGAAGTCTTCCTTGTTTGTAGACTCAGAGCCTGGGATTTAACTCCATTTCTGAAGTGAAACACACAGCAGAGTTCTCATCCATTTATCAAACTCTGCTTTAGAGCAAGAAGCACGCTCTAGCTTTCTAGAATCTCTAAGACAGCAGGAAACATGAGTGTGCTGAGAACAAAAGAACGGTGTTTCTTACACATACAGACCATATCTAGTCCAACTCTGCTTCTGAAACTGATACAAATCACTGGTCGTCTAACATCCGATGCTTGTCAGTTAAGATGAGTAACGTGTGAGCTTTCTGAACGATGTGGTTCTTTTGAGCTGAAAAGTGACTGCCCTTATCTGAAACGAAGTCTTGCTTGTAGGAAGACTCAGAGCCGGGGATTTAACTCCATTTCTGAAGTGAAACACACAGCAGATTTGTCATCCATTCTTCACACTCTGCTTTACAGCAAGAAGCACGCTCTTGCTATCTAGAGTCTCTAATACAGCAGGAAACATGAGTGTGCTCAGAACAAAAGAATGGTGTTTCCTACACATACGGACCATATCTAGTTCAACTCTGCTTCTGAAACTGAAACAAACCACAGGTCCTCGAACATCCAATGCTTGTCAGTGAAGAGGAGAAAGGTGTGAGCTTCGTGAACGATGTAGTTTGTTTGAGCTGAAAAAGTACAGCCCTTACCTGAAACGAAGTCTTGCGTGTAGGAAGACACAGAGCCTGGGATTTAACTCCATTTCTGAAGGCAAACACACAACACAGTTCTCATCCATGGATCACACTCTGCTTTAGAGCAAGAAGCACGCTCTTGTTTCTAGAGTCTCTGATACAGCACGAAACGTGAGTGTGCTCAGAAGAAAAGAAATGTGTTTCCTATACATACGGACCATATCAAGTTCAACTCTGCTTGAATTTGATACAAAGCAAAGGGCCTCTAACACCCAATGTTCTCAGTTAAGATGAGAAACGTGTGAGCTTCGTGAACTATGTAGTTCTTTTGAGATGTAAAGTAACTGCCCTTACCTGAAACGAAGTCTTCCTTGTAGGAAGACTCAAAGACTGGGATTTAACTCCATTTCTGATGTGAAACACACAAGAGAGTTCTCATCCTTGATCACACTCTGCTATAGAGCAAGAAGCACGCTCTAGCTTTCTAGTGTCTCTAAGACAGCAGGAAACGTGAGTGTGCTGAGAACAAATGAACGGTGTTTCCTAAAAATACGGATCATATCTATTCCAACTCTGCATCTGAAACTGATGCAAAGCACTGGTCCTCTACCATCCAATGCTTGTCAGTTAAGATGAGGAACGTGTGAGCTTCGTGAACGATATAGTTCGTTTGAGTTGAAAAGTGACTGCCCTTACCTGAAACGAAGTCTTGCTTGTAGGAAGACTCAAAGACTGGGATTTAACTCCATTTCTGAAGTGAAACACACAGCAGAGTTCTCATCCATTGTTCACACTCTGCTTTAGAGCAAGAAACATGCTCTTGCTTTCCAGACACTCTAATACAGCAGGAAACCAGAGTGTCCTCAGAACAAAAGAACGGTGTTTCCTACACATACGGATCATATCTAGTCCAACTCTGCTTCTGAAACTGATACAAAGCACTGGTCATGCAACATCCAATGCTTGTCAGTTAAGATGAGGAACGTGTGAGATTCGGTAACGATGTAGTTTGTTTGAGCTGAAAAGTGACTGCCCTTACCTGAAACGAAGTCTTGCTTGTAGGAAGAATCAGAGCCTGGGATTTAACTCCATTTCTGAAGTGAAACTCACAGCAGAGTTCTCATCCATTGATCACACTCTGCTTTAGAGCAAGAAGCACGCTCTTGCTTTCTAGACTCTCTAATACAGCAGGAAACGTGAGTGTGCTCAGAAGAAAAGAACCGTGTTTCCTATACAAACGGAACATATCTAGTTCAACTCTGCTTGAAATTGATACAAAGCAAAGGTCCTCTAACATCCAATGCTTCTCAGTTAAGATGAGAAACGTGTGAGCATCGTGAATGATATAGTTCGTTTGAGCTGAAAAGTGACTGCCCTTACCTGAAACGAAGTCCTGCTTGTAGGAAGACTCAGAGCCAGGGATTTAACTCCATTTCTGAAGTGATACACACAACAGAGTTCTCATCCATTGATCACACACTGCTTTAGAGCAAGAAGCACGCTCTAGCTTTCTAGAGTATCTAAGACAGCAGGAAACATATGTGTGATGAGAAAAAAAGAACGGTGTTTCCTACAAATACGGATCATATCTAGTCCAACTCTGCTTATGAAAGTGATACAAATCACTGGTGCTCTAACATCCAATGCTTGTCAGTTAAGAGGAGAAACGTGTGAGCTTTGTGAACGACGTAGTTTGTTTGAGCTGAAAAGTGACAGCCCTTAACTGAAACGAAGTCTTGCTTGTAGGAAGACTCAGAGCCGGGGCTTTAACGCCATTTCTGTAGGGAAACACAAAACACAGTTCTCACCCATGGACCACACTCTGCTTTAGAGCAAGAAGCACGCTCTTGCTTTCTAGAGTCTCTAATACAGCAGGAAATGTGAGTGTGCTCAGATGAAAAGAACCGTGTTTCCTATACATACAGACCATATCTAGTTCAACTCTTCTTGAAATTGATATAAAGCAAAGGTCCTCTCACATCCAATGCTTCTCAGTTAAGATGACAAACGTGTGAGCTTCAATAACGATATAGTTCGTTTGAGCTGTAAAGAAAATGCCCTTAACTGAAACGAAGTCTTGCTTGTAGGAAGACTCAGAGCCAGGGATTTAACTCCATTTCTGAAGTGAAACACACAACAGAGTTCTCATCTATTCATCACACTCTGCTTTAGAGCAAGAAGCACGCTCTAGCTTTCTAGAATCTGTAATACAGCAGGAAACCTGAGTGTGCTGAGAACAAAAGTACGGGGTTTCTTACACATAGGGACCATATCTAGTCCAACGCTGCTTCTGAAACTGATACAAAGCAATGGTCTTCTAACATCCGATACTTGTCAGTTAAGATGAGAAACGTGTGAGCTTCGTGAACGATGTAGTTCGTTTGAGCTGTAAAGTGACTGCCCTTACCTGAAACGAAGTCTTCTTTGTAGGAAGACTCATAGACAGGTATTTAACTCCATTTGTGAAATGAAACACACAGCAGAGTTCTCATCCATTGATCACACTCTGCTTTAGAGCAAGAAGCACACTCTAGCTTTCTAGAGTCTCTAAGACAGCAGGAAACTTGAGTGTGCTGACAACAAATGAACGGTGTTTCCTACACAAACGGATCATATCTAGTCCAACTCTGCTTCTGAAACTGATACAAAGCACTGGTCCTCTAACATCCGATGCTTGTCAGTTAAGATGAGAAACAAGTGAGCTTCCTGAATGATGTAGTTCGTTTGACCTGAAAACTGACTGCCCTTTCCTGAAACGAAGTCTTGCGTGTAGGAAGACAGAGATCCTGTGATTTAACTCCATTTCTGAAGGGAAACACACAACACAGTTCTCATCCATGGATCACACTCTGCTTTAGAGCAAGATGCACGCTCTTGCTTTCTAGAGTCTCTAATACAGCAGGAAATGTGACTGTGCTCAGAACAAAAGAACCGTGTTTTCTATACAAACGGAAGATATCTGGTTCAACTCTGCTTGAAATTGATACAAAGCAAAGGTCCTCTAACATCCAATGCTTCTCAGTTAAGATGAGAAACGTGTGAGCATCGTGACTGATATAGTTCGTTTGAGCTGAAAAGTGACTGCCCTTACCTGAAACGAAGTCCTGCTTGTAGGAAGACTCAGAGCCAGGGATTTAACTCCATTTCGGAAGTGATACACACAACAGAGTTCTCATCCATTGATCACATACTGCTTTAGAGCAAGAAGCACGCTCTAGCTTTCTAGATTCTCTAAGACAGCAGGAAACATAAGTGTGATGAGAAAAAAAGAATGGTGTTTCCTACACATACAGATCATATCTAGTCCAACTCTGCTTCTGAAACTGATACAAATCACTGCTCCTCTAACATCCAATGGTTGTCAGTAGAGATGAGAAACTTGTAAGCTTTGTGAACGATGTAGTTTGTTTGAGCTGAAAAGTGACAGCCCTTAACTGAAACGAAGTCTTGCTTGTAGGAAGACTCAGATCCGGGGATATAACTCCATTTCTGAAGGGAAACACACAACACAGTTCTCACCCATGGACCACACTCTGCTTTAGAGCAAGAAGCACGCTCTTGCTTTCTAGAGTCTCTAATACAGCAGGAAATGTGAGTGTGCTCAGATGAAAAGAACCGTGTTTCCTATACATACAGACCATATCTAGTTCAACTCTGCTTGAAATTGATACAAAGCAAAGGTCCTCTCACATCCAATGCTTCTCAGTTAAGATGAGAAACGTGTGAGCTTCGTGAACGATATAGTTCGTTTGAGGTGTAAAGAAAATGCCCTTAACTGAAATGAAGTCTTGCTTGTAGGAAGTCTCAGTGCCAGGGATTTAACTCCATTTCTGAAGTGAAACACACAACAGAGTTCTCATCTATTCATCACCCTCTGCTTTAGAGCAAGAAGCACGCTCTTGCTTTCTAGAGTCTGTAATACAGCAGGAAACCTGAGTGTGCTGAGAACAAAAGTACGGGGTTTCTTACACATACGGACCATATCTAGTCCAACTCTGCTTCTGAAACTGATACAAAGCAATGGTCCTCTAACATCCGATGCTTGTCAGTTAAGATGAGAAACGTGTGAGCTTCATGAACGATGTAGTTCGTTTGAGCTGTAAAGTGACTGCCCTTACCTGAAACGAAGTCTTCTTTGTAGGAAGACTCATAGCCAGGTATTTAACTCCATTTCTGAAGTGAAACACACAGCAGAGTTCTCTTCCATTGTTCACACTATGCATTAGAGCAAGAAGCATGCTCTAGCTTTCTAGAGTCTCTAAGACAGCAGGAAACTTGAGTGTGCTGAGAACAAATGAACGCTATTTTCTACACATACGGACCTTATCTAGTCCAACTCTGCTTCTGAAAGTGATACAAATCACTGGTCCTCTCACATCCAATGCTTGTCAGTTAAGAGGAGAAACGTGTGAGCTTTGTGAACGATGTAGTTTGTTTGAGCTGAAAAGTGACAGCCCTTAACTGAAACGAAGTCTTGCTTGTAGGAAGACTCAGAGCTGGGGATTTAACGCCATTTCTGTAGGGAAACACAAAACACAGTTCTCACCCATGGACCACACTCTGGTTTAGAGCAAGAAGCACGCTCTTGCTTTCTAGAGTCTCTAATACAGCAGGAAATGTGAGTGTGCTCAGATGAAAAGAACCGTGTTTCCTATACATACAGACCATATCTAGTTCAACTCTGCTTGAAATTGATACAAAGCAAAGGTCCTCTCACATCCAATGCTTCTCAGTTAAGATGACAAACGTGTGAGCTTCATGAACAATATAGTTCGTTTGAGCTGTAAAGAAAATGCCCTTACCTGAAACGAAGTCTTGCTTGTAGGAAGACTCAGAGCCAGGGATTTAACTCCATTTCTGAAGTGAAACACACAGCAGAGTTCTCATCCATTGATCACACTCTGCTTTAGAGCAAGAAGCACACTCTAGCTTTCTAGAGTCTCTAAGACAGCAGGAAACTTGAGTGTGCTGACAACAAATGAACGGTGTTTCCTACACAAACGGATCATATCTAGTCCAACTCTGCTTCTGAAACTGATACAAAGCACTGGTCCTCTAACATCCGATGCTTGTCAGTTAAGATGAGAAACATGTGAGCTTCCTGAATGATGTAGTTCGTTTGACCTGAAAACTGACTGCCCTTTCCTGAAACGAAGTCTTGCTTGTAGGAAGACAGAGATCCTGTGATTTAACTCCATTTCTGAAGGGAAACACACAACACAGTTCTCATCCATGGATCACACTCTGCTTTAGAGCAAGAAGCACGCTCTTGCTTTCTAGAGTCTCTAATACAGCAGGAAACCTGACTGTGCTCAGAACAAAAGAACCGTGTTTCCTATACAAACGGAAGATATCTAGTTCAACTCTGCTTGAAATTGATACAAAGCAAAGGTCCTCTAACATCCAATGCTTCTCAGTTAAGATGAGAAACGTGTGAGCATCGTGACTGATATAGTTCGTTTGAGCTGAAAAGTGATGCCCTTACCTGAAACGAAGTCTTGCTTGTAGGAAGACTCAGAGCCAGGGATTTAACTCCATTTCTGAAGTTATACACACAACAGAGTTCTCATCCATTGATCACACACTGCTTTAGAGCAAGAAGCACGCTCTAGCTTTCTAGAGTCTCTAAGAGAGCATGAAACATAAGTGTGATGAGAAAAAAAGAATGGTGTTTCCTACAGATACGGATCAAATCTAGTCCAACTCTGGTTCTGAAACTGATACAAAGCACTGGTCCTCTAACATCCAATGGTTGTCAGTTAAGATGAGAACCGTGTGAGCTTTGTGAACGATGTAGTTTGTTTGAGCTGAAAAGTGACAGCCCTTAACTGAAACAAAGTCTTGCTTGTAGGAAGACTCAGAGCCGGGGATTTAACTAAATTTCTGAAGGGAAACACACAACACTGTTCTCACCCATGGACCACACTCTGCTTTAGAGCAAGAAGCACGCTCTTGCTTTCTAGAGTCTCTAATACAGCAGGAAATGTGAGTTTACTCAGATGAAAAGAACCGTGTTTCCTATACATACAGACCATATCTAGTTCAACTCTGCTTGAAATTGATACAAAGCAAAGGTCCTCTCACATCCAATGCTTCTCAGTTAAAATGAGAAACGTGTGAGCTTCGTGAACGATATAGTTCGTTTGAGCTGTAAAGTAAATGCCCTTACCTGTAACGAAGTCTTGCTTATAGGAAGACCCAGAGCCAGGGATTTTACCCCATTTCTGAAGTGAAACACACAACAGAGTTCTCATCCATTGATCACACTCTGCTTTAGAGCAAGAAGCACGCTGTAGCTTTCTAGAGTCTCTAAGACAGCAGGAAACTTGAGTGTGCTGAGAACAAATGAACGGAGTTTCCTACACATACGGATCATATCTAGTCCAACTCTGCTTCTGAAACTGATACAAATCACTGGTCCTCTAATATCCAATGCTTGTCAGTTAAGATGAGAAACGTGTGAGCTTTGTGAACGATGTAGTTTGTTTGAGCTGAAAAGTGATGCCCTTACCTGAAAAGAAGTCTTGTTTGTAGGAAGACTCAGAGCCTGGGATTTAACTCCATTTCTGAAGTGAAACACACAGGCGAGTTCTCATCCATTGATCACAGTCTGCTTTAGAACAAGAAGCTCGCTCTTGCTTTCTTGCGTCTCTAATACAGCATGAAACGTGAGTGTGCTCAGAACAAAAGAACCGTGTTTCCTATACAAACGGACCATATCTAGTTAGTTCAACTCTGCTTGAAATTGATACAAAGCAAAGGACCTCTAACATCCAATGCTTCTCAGTTAAGATGAGAAACGTGTGAGCTTCGTGAACGATATAGTTCGTTTGAGATGAAAAGAGACTGCCCTTACCTGAAACGAAGTCTTGCTTGTAGGAAGACTCAGAGCCTGGGATTTAACTCCATTTCTGAATGGAAACACACAACACAGTTCTCATCCATGTATCACACTCTGCTTTAGAGCAAGAAGCACGCTCTTGCTTTCTAGAGTCTCTACGACAGCAGGAAACATAAGTGTGATGAGAAAAAAAAACGGTGTTTCCTACACATACAGACCATATCTAGTTCAACTCTGTTTCTGAAACTGATACAAAGCACTGGTACCCTAACATCCAATGCTTGTCAGTTAAGATGAGAAACATGTGAGGTTCCTGAATGATGTACTACGTTTGAGCTGAAAAGTGACTGCCCTTACGAGAAATGAATTCTTGCTTGTAGGAAGACACAGAGCCTGTGATTTAACTCCATTTCTGAAGGGAAACAAACAACACAGTTCTCATCCATGGATCACACTCTGCTTTAGAGCAAGAAGCACGATCTTTCTTTATAGAGTCTCTAATACAGCAGGAAATGTGAGTGTGCTCAGAACAAAAGAACCGTGTTTCCTATACAAACGGACCATATCTAGTTCAACTCTGCTTGAAATTGATACAAAGCAAAGGTCCTCTAACATCCAATGCTTCTCAGTTAAGATGAGAAACGTGTGAGCTTTGTGAACGATATAGTTCGTTTGAGCAGAAAAGTGACTTCCCTTACCTGAAACGAAGTCCTGCTTGTAGGAAGACTCAGAGCCAGGGATTTAACTCCATTTCTGAAGTGATACACACAACAGAGTTCTCATCCATTGATCACACACTGCTTTAGAGCAAGAAGCACGTTCTAGCTTTCTAGAGTCTCTAAGACAGCAGGAAATATAAGTGTGATGAGAAAAAGAACAGTGTTTCCTACACATACGGATCATATCTAGTCCAACTCTGCTTCTGAAACTGATACAAATCACTGGTCCTCTAATATCCAATGCTTGTCATTTAAGATGAGAAACGTGTGAGCTTTGTGAACGATGTAGTTTGTTTGAGCTGAAAAGTGATGCCCTTACCTGAAACGAAGTCTTGCTTGTAGGAAGACTCAGAGCCTGGGATTTAACTCCATTTCAGAGGTGAAACACACAGGAGAGTTCTCATCCATTGATCACACTCGGCTTTAGAGCAAGAAGCACGCTCTTGCTTTCTAGAGTCTCTAATACAGCAGGAAACGTGAGTGTGATCAGAACAAAAGAACCGTGTTTCCTATACAAACGGATCATATCTAGTCCAACTCTTCTTCTGAAACTGATACAAATCACTGATCCTCTAACATCCAATGCTGGTCAGTTAAATTGAGAAACGTGTGAGATTTTGAAGGATGTAGTTTGTTTTAGCTGAAAAGTGACAGCCCTTAACTGAAATGAAGTCTTGCTTGTAGGAAGACTCAGAGCCGGGGATTTAACTCCATTTCTGAAGGGAAACACACAACACAGTTCTCACCCATGGAACACACTGTGCTTTAGAGCAAGAAGCACGCTCTTGCTTTCTAGAGTCTCTAATACAGCAGGAAAGGTGAGTGTGCTCAGATGAAAAGAACCGTGTTTCCTATACATACAGACCATATCTAGTTCAACTCTGCTTGAAACTGATAGAAAGCAAAGGTCCTCTCACATCCAATGCTTCTCAGTTAAGATGAGAAACGTGTGAGCTTCGTGAACGATATAGTTCGTTTGAGCTGTAAAGAAAATGCCCTTAACTGAAACGAAGTCTTGCTTGTAGGAAGACTCAGAGCCGGGGATATAACTCCATTTCTGAAGTAAAACACACTGCAGAGTTCTCATCCATTGATCACACTCTGCTTTAGAGCAAGAAGCATGCTCTAGCTTTCTAGAGTCTCTAAGACAGCAGGAAACATGATGGTGCTGAGAACAAATGAACGGTGTTTCCTACACATACGGATCATATCTAGTCCAACTCTGCTTCTGAAACTGATACAAAGCACTGGACCTCTAACATCCAATGCTTGTCAGTTAAGATGACAAACGTGTGAGATTCGTGAATGATGTAGTTCCTTTGAGCTGTAAAGTAACTTCCCTTACCTGAAATGAAGTCTTGCTTGTAGGAAGACTCAGAGCCGGGGATATAACTCCATTTCTGAAGTGAAACACATTGCACAGTTGTCATCCATTGTTCACACTCTGCTTTAGAGCAAGAAGCACGCTCTTGCTTTCCAGATTCTTTATGACAGCATGAAACGTGAGTGTGCTGAGAACAAAAAACGGTGTTTCCTACACATATGGACCATATCTAGTCCAACTCTGCTTCTGAAACTGATACAAAGCACTGGTCCTCTAACATCCAATGCTTGTCAATTAAGATGAGGAACGTTTGAGCTTCGTGAACGATGTAGTTTGTTTGAGCTGAAAAGTGACTGCCCTTACCTGAAACGAAGTCTTGCCTGTAGGAAGACTCAGAGCCGGGGATATAACTCCATTTCTGAAGTGAAACACAATGCAGAGCTCTCATCCATTGATCACACTCTGCTTTAGAGCAAGAAGCACGCTCTAGCTTTCTAGAGTCTCTAAGACAGCAGGAAACTTGAGTGTGCTGAGAACAAATGAACGGTGTTTCCTACACATACGGATCATATCTAGTCCAACTCTGCTTCTGAAACTGATACAAATCACTGGTCCTCTAATATCCAATGCTTGTCAGTTAAGATGAGAAACGTGTGAGCTTTGTGAACGATGTAGTTTGTTTGAGCTGAAAAGTGCATGCCCTTACCTGAAACGAAGTCTTACTTGTAGGAAGACTCAGAGCCTGGGATTTAACTCCATTTCTGAAGAGAAACACACAGGAGAGTTCTCATCCATTGATCACACTCTGCTTTAGAGCAAGAAGCATGCTCTTGCTTTCTAGAGTCTCTAATACAGCAGGAAACGTGAGTGTGCTCAGAACAAAAGAACCGTGTTTCATATACAAACGGACCATATCTAGTTCAACTCTGCTTGAAATTGATACAAAGCACTGGTCCTCTAACATCCAATGCTTGTCAGTTAAGATGAGGAACGTGTGAGCTTCGTGAACGATGTAATTTGTTTGAGCTGAAAAGTGACTGCCCTTACCTGAAACGAAGTCTTGCCTGTAGGAAGACTCAGAGCCGGGGATATAACTCCATTTCTGAAGTAAAACACACTGCAGAGTTCTCATCCATTGATCACACTCTGCTTTAGAGCAAGAAGCACGCTCTAGCTTTCTAGAGTCTCTAAGACAGCCTGATACGTGAGTGTGCTGAGAACAAATGAACGGTGTTTCCTACACATATGGATCATATCTAGTCCAACTCTGCTTCTGAAACTGAAACAAAGCACTGGTCCTCTAACATCCAATGCTTGTCAGTTAAGATGAGGAACATGTGAGCTTCATGAACAATGTAGTTCGTTTGACCTGTAAAGTGACTGCCCTTACCTGAAACGAAGTCTTGCTTGTAGGAAGACTCAGAGCCGGGGATATAACTACATTTCTGAATTGTAACTCACTGCAGAGTTCTCATCCACTGATCACACTCTGCTTTAGAGCAAGAAGCACGCTCTTGCTTTCCACAGTCTCTAATACAGCAGGAATCGTGAGTAGGCTCATAAGAAAAGAACCGTGTTTCCTATACATACGGACCATATCTAGTTCAACTCTGCTTGAAATTGAAACAAAGCAGAGGTCCTCTGACATGCAATGCTTCTCAGTTAAGATGAGAAACGTGTGAGCTTCGTGAACGATGTAGTTCCTTTGAGCTGTAAAGTAACTTCCCTTACCTGAAATGAAGTCTTGCTTGTAGGAAGTCTCAGAGCCGGGGATATAACTCCATTTCTGAAGTGAAACACACTGCAGAGTTTTTCATCCATTGTTCACACTCTGCTTTAGAGCAAGAAGCACGCTCTTGCTTTCCAGATTCTTTAAGACAGCATGAAACGTGAGTGTGCTGAGAATAAAAGAACGGTGTTTCCTACACATGTGGTCCATATCTAGTCCAACTCTGCTTCTGAAACTGATACAAAGCACTGGTCCTCTAACATCCAATGCTTGTCAGTTAATATGAGGAAGGTGTGAGCTTCGTGAACGATGTAGTTTGTTTGAGCTGAAAAGTAACTGCCCTTACCTGAAACGAAGTCTTTCTTGTAGGAAGACTCAGAGCCTAGGATAACTCCATTTCTGAAGTGAAACACACAGCAGAGTTCTCATCCATTGTTCACACTCTGCTTTACAGCAAGAAGCACGCTCTTGCTTTCTTGATTCTCTAAGACAGCATGAAACGTGAGTGTGCTGAGAACAAAAGAACGGTGTTTCCTACACATATGGACCATATCTAGTCCAACTCTGCTTCTGAAATTGATACAAAGCACTGGTCCTCTAACATCCAATGCTTGTCAGTTAAGATGAGGAACGTGTGAGCTTCGTGAACGATGTAGTTTGTTTGAGCTGAAAAGTGACTGCCCTTACCTGAAACGAAGTCTTGCCTGTAGGAAGACTCAGAGCCAGGGAAATAACTCCATTTCTGAAGCGAAACACACTGCAGAATTCTCATCCATTGATCGCACTCTGCTTTAGAGCAAGAAGCACGCTCTAGCTTTCTAGAGTCTCTAAGACAGCAGGAAACTTGAGTGTGATGAGAACAAAAGAACGGTGTTTCCTACACATTCGCACCATATCTAGTCCAACTCTACTTCTGAAACTGAAACAAACCACAGGTCCTCGAACATCCAATGCTTGTCAGTTAAGAAGAGAAACGTGTGAGCTCTGTGAACGATGTAGTTCGTTTGAGCTGTAAAGAAAAATTCCCTTACCTGAAATGAAGTCTTGCTTTTAGGAAGACTCAGAGCCAGGAATTTAATTCCATTTCTGAAGTGAAACACACAACAGAGTTCTCATCCATTGATCACACTCTGATTTAGAGTAAGAAGCACACTCTAGCTTTCTAGAGTCTCTAAGAGAGCAGGAAACTTGAGTGTGCTGACAACAAATTAACGGTGTTTCCTACACATACGGATCATATCTAGTCCAACTCTGCTTCTGAAAGTGATACAAAGCACTGGTCCTCTAACATCCAATGCTTGTCAGTTAAGATGAGGAACGTGTGAGCTTCGTGAACGATGTAGTGCGTTTGAGCTGTAAAGTGACTGCCCTTACCTGAAACGAAGTCTTGCTTGTAGGAAGACTCAGAGCCGGGGATATAACTACATTTCTGAATTGAAACTCACTGCAGAGTTTTCATCCACTGATCACACTCTGCTTTAGAGCAAGAAGCACGCTCTTGCTTTCTTGAATCTCTAAGACAGCAGGAAACATGAGTGTGATGAGAACAAATGAACGGTGTTTCCTACACATACGGATCTTATCTAGTACAATTCTGCTTCTGAAACTGATACAAAGCACTGGTCCTCTAACATCCAATGCTTGTCAGTTAAGATGAGAAACGTGTGAGCTTCGTGAACGATGTAGTTCCTTTGAGCTGTAAAGTAACTTCCCTTACCTGAAACGAATTCTTGCTTGTAGGAAGACTCAGAGCCAGGGATTTAACTCCATTTCTGAAGTGAAACACACAACAGAGTTCTCATCCATTGATCACACTCTGCTTTAGAGCAAGAAGCACGCTCTTGCTTTCCACAGTCTCTAATACAGCAGGAAACGTGAGTAGGCTCATAAGAAAAGAACTGTGTTTCCTATACATACGGACCATATCTAGTTCAACTCTGCTTGAAATTGAAACAAAGCAGAGGTCCTCTGACATCCAATGCTTCTCAGTTAAGATGAGAAACGTGTGAGCTTCGTGAACGATGTAGTTCCTTTGAGCTGTAAAGTAACTTCCCTTACCTGAAATGAAGTCTTGCTTGTAGGAAGTCTCAGAGCCGGGGATATAACTCCATTTCTGAAGTGAAACACACTGCAGAGTTGTCATCCATTGTTCACACTCTGCTTTAGAGCAAGAAGCACGCTCTTGCTTTCCAGATTCTTTAAGACAGCATGAAACGTGAGTGTGCTGAGAATAAAAAACGGTGTTTCCTACACATATGGACCATATCTAGTCCAACTCTGCTTCTGAAACTGATACAAAGCACTGGTCCTCTAACATCCAATGCTTGTCAGTTAAGATGAGGAACGTGTGAGCTTCGTGAACGATGTAGTTTGTTTGAGCTGAAAAGTGACTGCCCTTACCTGAAACGAAGTCTTGCCTGTAGGAAGACTCAGAACCGGGGATATAACTCCATTTGTGAAGTGAAACACATTGCAGAGTTCTCATCCATTGATCACACTCTGCTTTAGAGCAAGAAGCATGCTCTAGCTTTCTAGAGTCTCTAAGACAGCCTGAAACGTGAGTGTGCTGAGAACAAATGAACGGTGTTTCCTACACATATGGATCATATCTAGTCCAACTCTGCTTCTGAAACTGATACAAAGCACTGGTCCTCTAACATCCAATGCTTGTCAGTTAAGATGAGAAACGTGTGAGCTTCATGAACGATGTAGTTTGTGTGAGCTGAAAAGTGACTGCCCTTACCTGAAGCAAAGTCTTTCTTGTAGGAAGACTCAGAGCCTGGGATAACTCCATTTCTGAAGTGAAACACACAGCAGAGTTCTCATCCATTATTCACACTCTGCTTTACAGCAAGAAGCACGCTCTTGCTTTCTTGATTCTCTAAGACAGCAGGAAACATGAGTGTGATGAGAACAAAAGAACGGTGTTTCCTACACATTCGCACCTTATCTAGTCCAACTCTGCTTCTGAAACTGAAACAAACCACAGGTCCTCTAACATCCAAGGCTTGTCAGTTAAGAAGAGAAACGTGTGAGCTCTGTGAACGATGTAGTTCGTTTGAGCTGTAAAGAAAAATTCCTTTACCTGAAATGAAGTCTTGCTTTTAGGAAGACTCAGAGCCAGGGATTTCATTCCATTTCTGAAGTGAAACACACAACAGAGTTCTCATCCATTGATCACATTCTGATTTAGAGTAAGAAGCACACTCTAGCTTTCTAGAGTCTCTAAGAGAGCAGGAAACTTGAGTGTGCTGACAACAAATTAACGGTGTTTCCTACACATACGTATCATATCTAGTCCAACTCTGCTTCTGAAAGTGATACAAAGCACTGGTCCTCTAACATCCAATGCTTGTCAGTTAAGATGAGGAACGTGTGAGCTTCATGAACGATGTAGTTCGTTTGAGCTGTAAAGTGACTGCCCTTACCTGGAACGAAGTCTTGCTTGTAGGAAGACTCAGAGCCGGGGATATAACTACATTTCTGAATTGAAACTCACTGCAGAGTTCTCATCCACTGATCACACTCTGCTTTAGAGCAAGAAGCACGCTCTTGCTTTCCACAGTCTCTAATACAGCAGGAAACGTGAGTAGGCTCATAAGAAAAGAACCGTGTTTCCTATACATACGGACCATATCTAGTTCAACTCTGCTTGAAATTGAAATAAAGCAGAGGTCCTCTGACATCCAATGCTTCTCAGTTAAGATGAGAAACGTGTGAGCTTCGTGAACGATGTAGTTCCTTTGAGCTGTAAAGTAACTTCCCTTACCTGAAATGAAGTCTTGCTTGTAGGAAGACTCAGAGCCGGGGATATAACTCCATTTCTAAAGTGAAACACATTGCAGAGTTGTCATCCATTGTTCACACGCTGCTTTAGAGCAAGAAGCACGCTCTTGCTTTCCAGATTCTTTAAGACAGCATGAAACATGAGTGTGCTGAGAACAAAAGAACGGTGTTTCCTACACATATGGACCATATTTAGTCCAACTCTGCTTCTGAAACTGATACAAAGCACTGGTCCTCTAACATCCAATGCTTGTCAGTTAAGATGAGGAACGTGTGAGCTTCGTGAACAATGTAGTTTGTTTGAGCTGAAAAGTGACTGCCCTTACCTGAAACGAAGTCTTGCCTGTAGGAAGACTCAGAGCCGGGGAAATAACTCCATTTCTGAAAGGAAACACACTGCAGAGTTCTCATCCATTGATCGCACTCTGCTTTAGAGCAAGAAGCACGCTCTAGCTTTCTAGAGTCTCTAAGACAGCAGGAAACTTGAGTGTGCTGAGAACAAATGAACGGTGTTTCCTACACATACGGATCATATCTAGTCCAACTCTGCTTCTGAAACTGATACAAATCACTGGTCCTCTAATATCCAATGCTTGTCAGTTAAGATGAGAAACGTGTGAGCTTTGTGAACGATGTAGTTTGTTTGAGCTTAAAAGTGATGCCCTTACCTGAAATGAAGTCTTGCTTGTAGGAAGACTCAGAGCCTGGGATAACTCCATTTCTGAAGTGAAACACACAGCAGAGTTCTCATCCATTGTTCACACTCTGCTTTACAGCAAGAAGCACGCTCTTGCTTTCTTGATTCTCTAAGACAGCAGGAAACATGAGTGTGATGAGAACAAAAGAACGGTGTTTCCTACACATTCGCACCATATCTAGTCCAACTCTGCTTCTGAAACTGAAACAAACCACAGGTCCTCGAACATCCAATGCTTGTCAGTTAAGAAGAGAAACGTGTGAGCTCTGTGAACGATGTAGTTCGTTTGAGCTGTAAAGAAAAATTCCCTTACCTGAAATGAAGTCTTGCTTTTAGGAAGACTCAGAGCCAGGGATTTAATTCCATTTCTGAAGTGAAACACACAACAGAGTTCTCATCCATTGATCACACTCTGATTTAGAGTAAGAAGCACAGTCTAGCTTTCTAGAGTCTCTAAGAGAGCAGGAAACTTGAGTGTGCTGACAACAAATTAACGGTGTTTCCTACACATACGGATCATATCTAGTCCAACTCTGCTTCTGAAAGTGATACAAAGCACTGGTCCTCTAACATCCAATGCTTGTCAGTTAAGATGAGGAACGTGTGACCTTCGTGAACGATGTAGTGCGTTTGAGCTGTAAAGTGACTGCCCTTACCTGTAACGAAGTCTTGCTTGTAGGAAGACTCAGAGCCGGGGATATAACTACATTTCTGAATTGAAACTCACTGCAGAGTTCTCATCCACTGATCACACTCTGCTTTAGAGCAAGAAGCACGCTCTTGCTTTCCACAGTCTCTAATACAGCAGGAAACGTGAGTAGGCTCATAAGAAAAGAACCGTGTTTCCTATACATACGGACCATATCTAGTTCAACTCTGCTTGAAATTGAAACAAAGCAGAGGTCCTCTGACATCCAATGCTTCTCAGTTAAGATGAGAAACGTGTGAGCTTCGTGAACGATGTAGTTCCTTTGAGCTGTAAAGTAACTTCCCTTACCTGAAATGAAGTCTTGCTTGTAGGAAGACTCAGAGCCGGGGATATAACTCCATTTCTGAAGTGAAACACATTGCAGAGTTGTCATCCATTGTTCACACGCTGCTTTAGAGCAAGAAGCACGCTCTTGCTTTCCAGATTCTTTAAGACAGCATGAAACGTGAGTGTGCTGAGAATAAAAGAACGGTGTTTCCTACACATGTGGTCCATATCTAGTCCAACTCTGCTTCTGAAACTGATACAAAGCACTGGTCCTCTAACATCCAATGCTTGTCAGTTAATATGAGGAAGGTGTGAGCTTCGTGAACGATGTAGTTTGTTTGAGCTGAAAAGTAACTGCCCTTACCTGAAACGAAGTCTTTCTTGTAGGAAGACTCAGAGCCTAGGATAACTCCATTTCTGAAGTGAAACACACAGCAGAGTTCTCATCCATTGTTCACACTCTGCTTTACAGCAAGAAGCACGCTCTTGCTTTCTTGATTCTCTAAGACAGCATGAAACGTGAGTGTGCTGAGAACAAAAGAACGGTGTTTCCTACACATATGGACCATATCTAGTCCAACTCTGCTTCTGAAATTGATACAAAGCACTGGTCCTCTAATATCCAATGCTTGTCAGTTAAGATGAGGAATGTGTGAGCTTCGTGAACGATGTAGTTTGTTTGAGCTGAAAAGTGACTGCCCTTACCTGAAACGAAGTCTTGCCTGTAGGAAGACTCAGAGCCAGGGAAATAACTCCATTTCTGAAGCGAAACACACTGCAGAATTCTCATCCATTGATCGCACTCTGCTTTAGAGCAAGAAGCACGCTCTAGCTTTCTAGAGTCTCTAAGACAGCAGGAAACTTGAGTGTGATGAGAACAAAAGAACGGTGTTTCCTACACATTCGCACCATATCTAGTCCAACTCTACTTCTGAAACTGAAACAAACCACAGGTCCTCGAACATCCAATGCTTGTCAGTTAAGAAGAGAAACGTGTGAGCTCTGTGAACGATGTAGTTCGTTTGAGCTGTAAAGAAAAATTCCCTTACCTGAAATGAAGTCTTGCTTTTAGGAAGACTCAGAGCCAGGAATTTAATTCCATTTCTGAAGTGAAACACACAACAGAGTTCTCATCCATTGATCACACTCTGATTTAGAGTAAGAAGCACACTCTAGCTTTCTAGAGTCTCTAAGAGAGCAGGAAACTTGAGTGTGCTGACAACAAATTAACGGTGTTTCCTACACATACGGATCATATCTAGTCCAACTCTGCTTCTGAAAGTGATACAAAGCACTGGTCCTCTAACATCCAATGCTTGTCAGTTAAGATGAGGAACGTGTGAGCTTCGTGAACGATGTAGTGCGTTTGAGCTGTAAAGTGACTGCCCTTACCTGAAACGAAGTCTTGCTTGTAGGAAGACTCAGAGCCGGGGATATAACTACATTTCTGAATTGAAACTCACTGCAGAGTTCTCATCCACTGATCACACTCTGCTTTAGAGCAAGAAGCACGCTCTTGCTTTCTTGAATCTCTAAGACAGCAGGAAACATGAGTGTGATGAGAACAAATGAACGGTGTTTCCTACACATACGGATCTTATCTAGTACAATTCTGCTTCTGAAACTGATACAAAGCACTGGTCCTCTAACATCCAATGCTTGTCAGTTAAGATGAGAAACGTGTGAGCTTCGTGAACGATGTAGTTCCTTTGAGCTGTAAAGTAACTTCCCTTACCTGAAACGAATTCTTGCTTGTAGGAAGACTCAGAGCCAGGGATTTAACTCCATTTCTGAAGTGAAACACACAACAGAGTTCTCATCCATTGATCACACTCTGCTTTAGAGCAAGAAGCACGCTCTTGCTTTCCACAGTCTCTAATACAGCAGGAAACGTGAGTAGGCTCATAAGAAAAGAACTGTGTTTCCTATACATACGGACCATATCTAGTTCAACTCTGCTTGAAATTGAAACAAAGCAGAGGTCCTCTGACATCCAATGCTTCTCAGTTAAGATGAGAAACGTGTGAGCTTCGTGAACGATGTAGTTCCTTTGAGCTGTAAAGTAACTTCCCTTACCTGAAATGAAGTCTTGCTTGTAGGAAGTCTCAGAGCCGGGGATATAACTCCATTTCTGAAGTGAAACACACTGCAGAGTTGTCATCCATTGTTCACACTCTGCTTTAGAGCAAGAAGCACGCTCTTGCTTTCCAGATTCTTTAAGACAGCATGAAACGTGAGTGTGCTGAGAATAAAAAACGGTGTTTCCTACACATATGGACCATATCTAGTCCAACTCTGCTTCTGAAACTGATACAAAGCACTGGTCCTCTAACATCCAATGCTTGTCAGTTAAGATGTGGAACGTGTGAGCTTCGTGAACGATGTAGTTTGTTTGAGCTGAAAAGTGACTGCCCTTACCTGAAACGAAGTCTTGCCTGTAGGAAGACTCAGAACCGGGGATATAACTCCATTTGTGAAGTGAAACACATTGCAGAGTTCTCATCCATTGATCACACTCTGCTTTAGAGCAAGAAGCATGCTCTAGCTTTCTAGAGTCTCTAAGACAGCCTGAAACGTGAGTGTGCTGAGAACAAATGAACGGTGTTTCCTACACATATGGATCATATCTAGTCCAACTCTGCTTCTGAAACTGATACAAAGCACTGGTCCTCTAACATCCAATGCTTGTCAGTTAAGATGAGAAACGTGTGAGCTTCATGAACGATGTAGTTTGTGTGAGCTGAAAAGTGACTGCCCTTACCTGAAACAAAGTCGTTCTTGTAGGAAGACTCAGAGCCTGGGATAACTCCATTTCTGAAGTGAAACACACAGCAGAGTTCTCATCCATTATTCACACTCTGCTTTACAGCAAGAAGCACGCTCTTGCTTTCTTGATTCTCTAAGACAGCAGGAAACATGAGTGTGATGAGAACAAAAGAACGGTGTTTCCTACACATTCGCACCTTATCTAGTCCAACTCTGCTTCTGAAACTGAAACAAACCACAGGTCCTCTAACATCCAAGGCTTGTCAGTTAAGAAGAGAAACGTGTGAGCTCTGTGAACGATGTAGTTCGTTTGAGCTGTAAAGAAAAATTCCTTTACCTGAAATGAAGTCTTGCTTTTAGGAAGACTCAGAGCCAGGGATTTCATTCCATTTCTGAAGTGAAACACACAACAGAGTTCTCATCCATTGATCACATTCTGATTTAGAGTAAGAAGCACACTCTAGCTTTCTAGAGTCTCTAAGAGAGCAGGAAACTTGAGTGTGCTGACAACAAATTAACGGTGTTTCCTACACATACGTATCATATCTAGTCCAACTCTGCTTCTGAAAGTGATACAAAGCACTGGTCCTCTAACATCCAATGCTTGTCAGTTAAGATGAGGAACGTGTGAGCTTCATGAACGATGTAGTTCGTTTGAGCTGTAAAGTGACTGCCCTTACCTGGAACGAAGTCTTGCTTGTAGGAAGACTCAGAGCCGGGGATATAACTACATTTCTGAATTGAAACTCACTGCAGAGTTCTCATCCACTGATCACACTCTGCTTTAGAGCAAGAAGCACGCTCTTGCTTTCCACAGTCTCTAATACAGCAGGAAACGTGAGTAGGCTCATAAGAAAAGAACCGTGTTTCCTATACATACGGACCATATCTAGTTCAACTCTGCTTGAAATTGAAATAAAGCAGAGGTCCTCTGACATCCAATGCTTCTCAGTTAAGATGAGAAACGTGTGAGCTTCGTGAACGATGTAGTTCCTTTGAGCTGTAAAGTAACTTCCCTTACCTGAAATGAAGTCTTGCTTGTAGGAAGACTCAGAGCCGGGGATGTAACTCCATTTCTAAAGTGAAACACATTGCAGAGTTGTCATCCATTGTTCACACGCTGCTTTAGAGCAAGAAGCACGCTCTTGCTTTCCAGATTCTTTAAGACAGCATGAAACATGAGTGTGCTG